>JANVCH010071765.1:0-10060 GCA_025505405.1 Epizoanthus rinbou | reverse complement strand
AAAATAGGCTAAATAGTTAACACTTATCCGCTGGATAAGGATTTATCCGCTGGATAGCGCTATTCACTTTTTGAACAGCCGGACCCAGTTCATGATTCTGGTAATAAAAATACCCAGATCCCGCGTTGATTGTGGTCAGTGGTGTGGTGTGAAGGACCCCAGGACACTCAGTTGGGAGGACGAATGTCCGCGTATTGTGTGCTCTTACCGAAGTTGTCCCAGAGCCCATGATCCACGCCGCGGACCAATATATCAGAACGTGGGCCCTAAAAACAAGACTAGATTCCAGTCAGTCACTCAAAATAGACTGTGTAGTGTCTTGGCTACAGGCGAATCCCTTTTATTGTTATCTCTGTTTGGCTTATAATCTATAACTGATATAAGAACCACTGTAAGAACGACGAGGCTGAGAAAAGACAAGAACATACCCAAGGCTGGAATTTGGTTTAGAACATTGGGTTAACAGAGAACAGATTGCGTTTTGAGTAGTTTGAAGCGAACTGGTTAAGGCCTACTCTGGGACAGAAACACGCCTGAACTCGCCTTAACTCGCAAGACATTCCTGCATCGAAGTTTCTCAACACTTCTCACCTTAACTCGCCTTAACTCGCGAAGTACTGCTACATCAAATTACCTTTTAGACTCGCCTTTAATAACTCGTGGCGAGTTAAGGCGAGTTTCTGTCCCAGAGTAGGCCTTGGTTAGGAGCTTGTTAATAGCTGTGGATTTGCGGGATGGGGATTATGTTTAAAATTGGAGAAACGGATATGTTTTGGGCTAGCAAAACAATATTTAGAGTGTATTTTATTTCAAGGGCTGACACAACTATGTAAAGGCTTGCAATCGCTGTACGTAGTTTTAGATACGTAAGTCTGAGTTTAAAGAATCAGTTTAGCGATTTTTGGTCTTTAATGCTAAGTGCAGTGAACTACTTATCACAAGAATCTCGCTCTTACCACAAATAACTTTTAAATCCCCTCTTAACCCCCTCCGCTCCACCCCCAAATGAGCTCTTGCGTAATCTTTGACCTGCCCCATAAGTGTTATCTGCATCAGCAGGCAGTGTGCAAATATTAAAGCTTCGAATTCAGAAAGTCACGATTAGGTAACACACCCTCTTGGTGGCGTGAATTTATAACCGCGACTCATATTTTTAAGAATAGTTTTCTAATAGTAAAGCAGTATATATTTTCAATCAGAAATTGACTACCGTTAGATATATTTCTATAACTGAATTTGTAACCAGAGTACGGATTTTCTGAGAGCAATAAACGGTTGGTAGAAGTTGCAGCATATGTGTATTTTCTCATAACTGCCTTTGCTTGCGTTAGAGCGGAAAAGTTCAGTTGCCCCTCGCAACTGCAAGGTTATTTCGATGCGGTGCGGCTTCTAAGCCTCTGCCGTTCACCATTTAAAAAGCTTGGTGACCAGGCTAACGGCGCAAACGATTAGGAGGTGAACTGGGGACGAGGCAAGTGAAAGGTCATTTCCGTGACTCGAGATTTCTTTGATCTTTGTGAATTGTGATTTAGGAAAATTTTGTCCTGTGAGTCTTTTAAGAGTGAGTTTTGAAGAGCTGGGTTGGTTGGTTGATTTGGCTGTTAGGGTAAATTATAAATTTCAGGTTTTTATGACCCCATTAAACTCGACTAGTTTCCTTTGGAACACCAAATTTCAACTATTTCAGGAAACAATATAAGCTGTCATACATGGTCTTATAAATCTCCAGGAACCCTAAATTGCTCGATCAACTATAAACTAACTTTCACCTTGGGTTGCCTGTGGTTGCTGCCGTGTCAAAACTTGACGATCTGCACGTTTATTTTAAAATTATAAATTTCCCATGCCATGACAAATTTCCATCCTTTGCTGATGCTGTTGTTGTTATTGTTGTTGTTGTTGTTGTTCTGAATTCCATAATCGAACATAACTTCGTATGCCCATAGACACATGAGTCGTATACTTTGCGAAAATCTGACAGGTTGAAAACAAAACGCTCGACGAAGTAGCGTTAACTGATTAGCAATATTAAACACGCAAGAATTGAAAGATCGATGGAATGTTGCTTAAAAGCGTGTTGTGGACTCTTGCGTTTATAGACGTTATCCGTGGTATCGACGCCGAAATGTTTTACAGTTGTGTAGCTCGTTATAATCATTGTGCTTATTTGTAAATTACTGCCATTAATAAACCTTGTGTTTTGGCGCCACATGCCAGGATCTTCTCGATTATATCGCAAAACCAGCCTCTACTGAAATAAAAACAAATAGTTGGTTGCAGAGTTATATTCGATGGAAACGTATGTATTCATTGGTCTTTCGTTCCGCATAACTAGACTTGCCATCGCCACTGGAGTAAAGAAGATGGATCGTTAAAAATGACAACAAATCCGATAGTTGACGAGGGACAAGCGCAGGCGCTTATCTTGAAAATGTGAGGAATTTAAATGTCTCGTCACGCTTCCGGAAAAAAGATACCACATCACAGATGGCAGCCGCGGTCTGATAAACATCTCCACACAGAAAATGCCTAGTGATCACGCGATCAGCACTAGTACAAAAAAACTCGGGGATGGCAAAACATCGAAAACGCCACCAACGCCAGAGCTACACAAGGGAAACCAAGCTCCAGATTCTGCGCTATTTCAGAGAGAATGGCGAAAACAAATACAAGACATGTAAGGAGTTTAATTTGAATAGCAAAACACTAAGCACATGGATCAAAGAAGAAGAAATTATTATACGAATGCCCGCTGGTAAACGAGCAAATCGCTATCGCCTTCCCAGATTTCCTGATGTAGAGAAAGCTCTTCACGATAAATATCTGGAGCATAAAGAACAAGGATTTCGGACCAACAAGACTTGGTTGAGAAGTAGAGCACGAGAAATTATGGATAAGTTGCATCCCGATTCAAATTTCAAATTTTCAAGTCACTGGTTTGCCCGTTTTAAGGAGAGATACGGTTTAGTGCTACAAGACTCGAAATGCCAGGTCGCTACGCATGCAGAAACAAACTGCGCCAAAGAAGAGGAAGACTTTGTATATCAGCGCAGCAACACGCAAGTGAAACCCGTAGCTCGGGCGAGCGTAATAACGGTGGCTACATGTGGTTCACGTGACTCCACTCCAAGTCCTCAGAAGGAGGAAAAATGTTCCTGTTCGTTTTGTGTATGTCTTGAACCCCGACCCACTGTGACGGCAACACAGCCACAGCTGCCATTAGATGTTGCGGCAAACCAGAAACGGATTCAATACATAAACATAGCAACTGATGCATACCGTGAGAGTCCAGATGACGCCGATGAAACAGAAGCACGCCAGAATATGGATGACCAAACAACAACAGAAACTTGTTCAGTTTAGCACGGTGCGCATGGGCAAGCACTCCAGGTAACAAAACATTGCCAGAACAAATGAACTTGGGCATAAATCGGGGTATTATTCATTACTTTTATTCTTATTCATTTGTTAGCAGCGGTCTATTAATTCTCTAATTCAGTGTTCATACAACTTTTAGGCACCTTGTTTTCTGTATTTTTTATTCTATTTTTATATAAAAAGGTTATGAAAATAAAATATTTTTTTGTAAATGCAATGTGTTTACTTTCGGTTTCTTAGTTCATATTGAAACGGCTTTTAAAAGTACCAGGCAAGAACGTGCTATAATTAAGTGCAGACATTATTTTTAAAGTGTGCTTGTCTGATCGTCAAGTGCCTAGACATGGAAAACAAAAATAACACTGAATCACAACTAAATATGATAAGTTTTGTTTATGGTGATGATGCATAGACTGATAGAGTAGTAAGTATGAAATTATTTTTACAGAACTTTAAAACTATTAAAATAGTCTTATTCATTAATTTTATATTTTTGATTAAGAAACGTGAACAAATTAATTTGATGGAATCCTAATCTAGCCATTGGAATTTGCTTTAAGAAATTATTGACAAAGCCAGGGATTCAGTTATCGCTCATGTCGATAGTTATAGACTGCAGTACGGCAGTACAACGAATCGTTATTCAAAGCAAAAAAACATCAAATAGAAAAAATAATTCCATAAGGAATCGAATATTTAAACCCCAAAATCTGAAAAATTGTTGCTGTATAAATTGTCATTTTTACGAAACCAAAAGGTACACTGCACCTTTTCGTCACAACAAATCTGGGAAATCAAGCTCTGCAATGTGAACACGTGACTGAGTTTTCAAGGAAAATAAAAGGAAAGGAAGTCAGTTCTGAGCTACATACATACATACATACTTTATTGAAATTTCCCTTTGCAGGCTTTTAAAACTTCATTACATTTCTAAAATTATTAACTACAGTAAAAATGTGAATACGTTATATTAAGAATTGACGATATATAAAATATAGGCATATATTCAAATTGTTTCGATTCTTTATGGGAAATTGTTAATGGTTTCAATAAAATCATTAAGCATTCGCCGTTTCAGTTTCCCTTTAAGAAACTTGGAGAAAAATATTGGGTAAAATGGCACAAAAGGTTGAGAAAAGATTGCGATATAATAATTACTAGCCGTTTGGCGGCAAGCGATTCCGTCCGCCTGGTCACCAAGCGCATTCAAGTGGACTGGGGACGAAACTACTGGCTCACGATACATAAACACCGAGACAGGTACCAAAGTTAAGCCGGAGAGGAAGGGGGCATGTAAATGTGTGACCAGCTAAGGGAAGCTTCGCCGGAATTTTGAAGTGAATGTTCGATTCTTGAGTACCCAGGATAGACTGATTGCGACATGGGTTATGATGCCTTGTAGCGATATCCAATAGCAAAATCATTCCAGCAGACTTTAGTATTCATAGTGGCCATAAAATCCAAACTATTTATCAGCTTGCGCCACATCGTTTTATCTTTCTCCTTCCGCGGTAAATGAAATCCTAGAATGCCTATCTCTTATCGTTGTCGCATTCCCAGACACCACAATGATCATCGCCACCCATACAATCTCAGATCCGATAAATTTGCACGAACTCGGCCCAATAGTTTAATTTAGGCTGTCATGAGGACATTTTGTATGAAGTTGAAGCCAGTAGTTTCTCAGTCGATTAAATTCAAGTGTGAAAACAATTGCTTTCTACATGATTCGCTGCATCAGTTGCAATAAGCTGCAATATAAATGCAATATCATTATCATTATTTCATCAGCTGTTGAAAGTATCTTGCAGAACCTTTTCCTCGACCGGTTTGACAGATACCTCGAAGGCCTTGGCAAATCACGTTTGAAAATCTTAACAAATTTCCTGTAAACTATAAAACAAGATGATACATGTGTCAATACCGGCCGCAGGTTGGTCCGAATGAAAACATCAGCTCTTGCAATCGCTTTTCCTCGTGGTGAAGACGACCCGAGACGTCAAACGTACCCATGAGCCCGCGCGCCCTCTGACTCGTACCCAGATCCGACCGAGCTGATCCCGACAAACAGGCGTAACAGATACACGTTCAGGAGTCGCTGCCTTCGCTTCGCAACGGCAGCAAATATACGTACGCGTGCTCGTGAAGATTCCCTGGTGCACGAAGTGCAGTTGCGAATTCGAAATTGAGAATCGAAATATGACTATCGATCAAAGTATTCCTGTGTGGTTTACAATCTCGCCATTCGGTTGCTAGCTGTTACTATGGCAATACACTCGGCGTTTTAACAACCACCTTAAACAATTTTTCTTAAACTGCCGACGGAACCAATTATGTTACTGTAGAAAACTAAAAAATATTCATATTTTAAAAAATTATTTCAAGACAGTTTGGCTCCACCTGAATATTTTGAAATTTTAACGTTGCACCAAACGTTGATGACAGAATTTTTTAAATTTCATAAATAGTTCTACTTAATATGGTAATGACTATAAAATAATAAAAGATGAAGTTCCACACTCACAGTAACTTGCATAAAGCACGGATAAAGTCAACAAATACGCAAAGTAAACAGGCAGAGTAGCTTGCAATGTTTTCTTTCTATGTAGCAAAGAAATCAAGAAAGCAAAAATGAAAGAGTTGTTATGCTTCAAAAAGTGTGAAAATTGTGTAAATATGCCGGAGCAGGGTTCTGCACCTTCAGCGATGTCGCTGCAATTGTTTTGAAAAGTAGTTTTTGCATGGTACAGCGTTTCTGAAAAATCTTACTGAAATTTTTATGAAACGTGATTTTTGGTATATTGAAGTTACATCAAGTTTAGAGTATGTTCAAATGACACCTGCCAAAACACACTGAAATCGCAGTTGATTTACACTCGATATATGTTACAGCGTGAGCGCGAAATATATTGTAAAGGAAGTGGCGACCAAACTTGCATCAAAAATCGGTTGTGTAAACAGAGCTGTATGCGCTAATGCGCATCTCTCAAATTCATGACCAAAGAGTACAAATACCTCCCATGCATTGCTATTTCAAAAAGGTTGTCATTGTCCAACAGTGAATACCACGACCGAAAGGAACTGTGGGTAGCCAAAACGTTTGAATAAAAGCAAGTCGCTACAGTGGAGAGCTTAACTTTGGGCAATTCTGAAGCATATATTTCCAGGTTATAATTTAACTTAATGTTTTTTTCTTTTCCACAGCACTAGTGTGACTTTATTCTAAATTGCGTACAACCCATAGCTAATCTCAGTTTCTAAAATAGCTGTATACACGGACAGGCTCTTATGGTTAATCATGAAAACCGACTTTCTTATGCAAAGTCCATTCAAAGTTTTGCAACCATTCAGCGTATTCCAACTGCGTATATGACAATTACCGCACGCGTTTCAATATCGCAATCCTCACTTTGAAAGAATATCACACTGTGACGTACAGTCAATATTTCCATAACCCACTCTCACCCGGTCCAGTAGAGCTGAGTAGATATAATGACCATTCAGACTCAATTTGTTTCGGCAGCCACGAGTTTAGTTTTCTTATCAATATTCCTGGCGCGTGCTGAGAATTTTCCCTGAATTTCGATCGCTCAATAAACTATTGGCTTAGCAAGTATATCGTAAAGTTAAACGGTGGAAACCACATCCTACAGGCTTTACAGTAAGTTAAACTGACAGAAGTAGAAGGACAGGTCAACTGTAGTGCAACATTGTCAACTTCATAACCTTCTTATCTGCTCAGGAACGATCGATTATTCCGGCGATTGAAAACCCGTAAGTTTTTTCCATTCTTTGTAATTCTTAGTAAAGAAAAACATTTCTTCAGTTTCAAAACAATGTCGTGCGAATGATTAAAACTATACATAAGTCACAACGCTGACCGTAAAATGCACGATTCATTAAACTCTTTTTCTCACATCTAAATATAGCTTTTCATTATCTCAGTTACAAGAAAATTTCCGTTGCCAAGTTGTTACTAAGCTATAAGCTAGTGTTTCAAATGCAAGAGAAGCAAACTGGTATTTTAAGTATATTTCAGTGTTATGTGCCTATAAAATATCTTGTTGTTTACAAAATATTAGAATAGAAGACTCTCGTCATTGGATTTTCAAATCGGTTTTTAATAATTGCACTAAGCATGTTAACGAAGTTTACATTGAGACGACATAAATCACAAACCTCTAATGGTAATATTTGAAAATGAAGATTTAATCAGTTTCATTTTTCTAAAATAGCAAGTAAGTTTTAGTTTATAGAATAGAAATCTTCAGGCTATTAAAATTAAAGATTATTTATCACAAGTAAATTGATAATTGCACTTACGAAATTCACATTGAGACCACGTTATATTTAATTACAAACCTCTATAAATGATTTAATATTTGAGACTAAAGCTTTCATTTTTTATTTTGCTTTTATACTATTAACAATAAGTTTTAGTTTAACGAATTTTCGAATCTATAATTAAACCTTCCAATGCATTCATATGTAGAAATCCATATTAAACAAACTGTGGTACAAGTAAGGCAAGGTATATTAAAACGAAGCGTTCAATGGCTTTGTTGATGATTTTGAAAATTGGTGTGTTGCAATCAGATTTTGTCATGTATGATTAGAAAGGCTACTCTGCTCGAATTAAGACTTCGAAAGCAATGTTTGTGAAAACCATCTTAAAGATTCGACGTTTCAGTTTACAAGCTAAAAGCCTTCCTCAGGGTATAATGATAAAAAAAATGTACAATGTTTTGAGTACATGTCTAGGAAGGGTATAATGATAAAAAAAATGTACAATGTTTTGAGTACATGTCTAGGAAGGGTATAATGATAAAAAAAAATGTACAATGTTTTGAGTACATGTCTAGGAAGGGAGACCGGTGTTTGAAAAAAAAATTGGTTTGTTGCAGCTGTTGTCAAGTTGGGGTGGGTGTTTTTGAGTAAATCAGAAAATTGCACCCGTCACGAGAGCATGGCGGAATCCCGTATGGCCAAACCGATGGCGCTTGGTTTGGTTGTTGGAAATTATGACGGGCCGTTTTTGGATTAGTGGTAGTGGAAGTGTTGTGAATTGGTTCAGGGCTGATTGGTTTGGTTTTCACGTCCGTGCATTGAGGGTTGGTGGATGGGGTGCCATTACGGAAGCCAGGTTTTGGGGGTTGACTGGGAGCCAGCCACGGTTCGTTTCTTTGGTAGTTTATCTCCAGCTCTCTTAGTGAAAGTGCTCGTGATGGCAACCGAGTGTTTGGGTGCAGATACACGTGAAACTGATGGAATACGTGACTGCGACATGACACGTGACCGTGCTTGTGTTGTAACAGGGGGTGGTAATTTGGTTACTAGATACGTTACTCTGACACGTGACTGGACACCGGCAGTAGAACCTGAGTTACTGGAGGTGTGTTTCTCACGATTTAATGGCGGAATTTTGAAATCGGACAGTGACCTTGTAGGCGCCCCCAAAAAGCCCCTCGGGAGGCTGCTGATGCCCTTAACACCACAGCTGGACTGTGTACTACGTGCACCTGGGGCCGGGACTGGCGTTGGCCGAACTCCCTGGACACTAGACGTGGTTTTACTCACAGCACCACTCATGGCTGTTTTACCACTGTTTTCGTTGTTACGCGATTGTCGTTTTTTTTCGTCTGGCTGAACTTGGCTTTTGACTGCATACCATATATAGGCATATATAACAACCGACCGCAGAATTGAAAAAATGTCACGAAATGTGAGTGGCGCTGATTCCATAAATCAACGCAAGTTATTAGAAGAGATTACGATTGAGAGTTATTTATTTATTTACAGAAGGTTATAGTGTCACAGACACTGCCAGATTTCTTCACGTGGGGGAAACATTTGTATGGAAAATTAGAAAGATTTTCAGAGTAACAGCTGCAGTACAGTCTTTTGTTCGGCGAGGTGAAATGAGGCAACTGGATGGTGAGTGCTATTTTGGACAAACTCCTAGTAAATGAATGTCCACGATACATATAAATAAACTAGATCAATTTCATTCAATGCTTTACCTCTACCATAAAGAACATCAGACAATATCCAGTAATATACGAGGACTAAATTCAGGAATGGATCGAAACGTCCAATTGGATATTGCAAGTAATAAATGTAAATGCATGTCTGATCTCCCGGGATGCATGCGGCATTCTTAGTCTTAGTCCTTAGATTCTATGATCGTGCAAAAGACTTACCCTGCCTTTTAGGTTCCAGTTCTCGCGAACGTAGAATCCGATCGCACCTCCAATAAAAGTGCCAAACACAATAACAGCAGCTGACTTGGCTGGACTTCGATTCATTTAGGATTCTAGCGCCAATTCCGCAGGATACACTCATGAAATCACATATATCGTGAAAGAAATTAGTATAGCGAATGTGTACTTTGTATAAGCTGAACTTTAGCGCCCAGATTTCCTCGGTCCCATGCCCAGTGTCCAGGGCCCGGTTGTTTCTTTTACAACCGATAGGTGTTACGTAGTATGAATCTTTGCCTCTCTCAGAGTTGAAACACTCGTCAGTATTGGCCGTATTTATACTAAAGACGTCTATTAAAACGTCCGAGGCGACTAAGACGCTGAGACGATTTAACATCTAGTTTAGATAGCAGTGACGTGCCGTTGAACCACGCACAGCAAAACAGAGAAATTTAAATTTGCTTCACGAAAATATGTTTCTA
>JANVCH010071754.1:0-10060 GCA_025505405.1 Epizoanthus rinbou | reverse complement strand
GGGTAGCCATTTATCCCGGTGATAGCTCTTATCCCCTTCACTCAAAACCCGGAGCCTGGTGAAATCCTACTATCAGTACTATCAGTGAGCATGCTCGGAGAGCCATGTTTCGGAGTTGAAAGAGTTGGGTAGCCATTTATCCCGGTGATAGCTCTTATCCCCTTCACTCAAAACCCGGAGCCTGGTGAAATCCTACTATCAGTGAGCATGCTCGGAGAGCCAGGGTTGGGAGTTGAAAGACGGTTGGGTAGCAGAGGACGAATATTGAACTAATACCAGTTGCATTATACACCATTGATCTAGAAAGCTTGGAATCTGACAACTAGTGAGTCGTATTCAAGTGAACAAGTATTTATTCAGCTTTTTTGCATCTTGCTTCATAGAAACTTTATAAACATAACATTTAATAGACAATACGTACCATCTATCAAGTACATTTATTTTACAGTTTCGTTGTCATAGTTGCAATAAATAACAGAAATTGGCAACCGGTATAAATACATCTGTGGCGATTCTGAATATCAACTGATTAAGTCACTAGTGGCGTAGTGTCTTTTCCTATCCACTTGTTTCTGGTTATTTCAAAGAGTCCATCACCAAACCCCGCTGGCTCGTCTGACGCGCTGAACTTTCTCCGTCAGTCTTTGTTGGCAGTGCTGGGAAGCGAAGTCGCACATGCTACCAAGAACTCGCTCCAGTTGTGCGTACTGTGAAGACAGAGACGAATTGTCAATTTATATTTTAATAGTGCAGTATGTCATAATGTAACAGTAAGAATGTTGCATTCTCTTTTCCAGACTGGTGACGAAAAGAAATCACGAGACGTCTTTCTTGTCTGAGAAAAGGAAAAAGATTCCCGTTTTTTACGAGCATTGTAGTACTAGTTCAGTAGAGCGCTTCTTAACCAGATTCACAGAACTATTAAACAGCCCTAGGACAAGAAAGCTCTTTGCGTGCTTTAGGCATTGAATTTATGCAGTGTATGCACTGATCGTGACGTCATAAGAAAGAAGCTCCAAATAAGGACTACAAGTCCTAGAAGACTGAGATTGAGAAAGTGAAAAGTTATCTCAAGAACCGCGCAATGACGGCATTACACTTTAGTGCAATGTACCAGTTTAGTACCAGTTTTAACTGTTTGTTTGTACAATAAAATATCTGCTATTGTTTGTACTTTGCCCTTTGGACTGAATTCAACCAATAATGCAATATTCTGACAACATACCTTTACTTCTCGTCTCTTGAGATGAACCGTTCGTGTGACACGAACCTCAGCTGATCCGGCCTCTCTCTCCCGACAGTGCTGAAGCGCCAAGTGACAGGTGTCTTGGAGAGCTCGTCTTAATTCCACCCTCTTAAATGGAAAAGGAAACCGATTGAATTGACTGGTAAAAGGAAGACTCCCAGGTAGCTTTCATGATTGTGAGAGAAACTAAACTGGCTTTGTCATATAGATACTTGACCTTTTCAATACTTTAAAACAAGCTAGGCAACATTGTACTATGTGCCAGAAACATTTATCTACAGCAAAATAACAGATGTATTGCAATTAAAAACCGTAAGCGGACTAGATGGGATTGTGATTTGTTTTTGACAAAATTGTGTACCAAGAATTAGAACTGAACAGAGTGAGACATAAATCAATATATAAACCCCACTACAAATCGGATTTCTTGCCGGTAGTGACAAAATAATTGACCGGACTTGCTTTTATAAATTATGTTTTTGTGCTGTCAACGTGACTGAGTCGTTAAAGCAATTAATTCAATGCAACTCTAAACTTATTTTAAATCATTGTTACTCATACTAACAAGATCATTTTAAGTCAGTTTTCGAACAAAATAAAACTTGTTTCATGGTTACTGATCGGGACACTGTCAACAGCTATAAACTTAAAAAGAAGCAGCACATTTTAGAATTTAAGGTGTTTACCTTCACGGATCGTTTTCCGAAGTGGCCAGAGCCCATTCCGAATGCCTCTGCTAGTGATATCAGACAGCAGGCCAGAAAGAGGACATTCAGACAAACGAGCAGTTTGGAAGCCATGGTTCTTGTATCTTGTGTTTTGTGCTGTCTTCAGTGGAACCAAGTCGTTTGTCAGTTTGTGCAACTAATGTGTGTACTAATGGAAGCAAAGTCTGCCTTTTTATATCATATTTTGGTGAATGGGACATCTGAAAATAGAACGGCGGCACCGACTAGTGACGAAGGCAAGGATAACACAGTTCCGGTCCTGGCGCTGATTTCGAACTGTTACCTTGGTTACAGAATAATACAGAACAGTTATTACGTCAGGGTCATTGACTAAGTGAGTCATTCCTCGTAAAGTTGCACCGTTCTAATTGCTCGATTTCCTGATATATGGTTTGTATCTCAGGAATTAGGAGCTGCTTAATCTCGACATTGACATTGTTAAATTGCAGAGTATTCAGATATCAAAATAAATCAAGTAGGCAAATTATAGGTAACTTTAGAAGTTTATATCAAGAGCTAAGTTATTTTTCAAATTCAGTTCAACATTAAACAGTCAGCAGTTCAGACTCACTACAAGTACGCATTAGCCATTACATGTTAAAATGAGAAATGAGAATGGTTCAAGTTGGGGAAGTTGGGCACCGAGCCAGACGAGGGTGGGGGTGGGGGTTCCCCTGGCCAGTGGCCTTCCCACTCAGGTCGGCTCGAAGCGTGTGGAAGACACGCCCGAATCTAGTACAGTGTGGGTAACGATTTATGGCAGTTATAACATAGTTTAACATTATCACTCTCCAGTTTAACTGTTTCTCCAGAAACTGTCCTGCCCTGCGCATGCACGCTTCAAGAATATTCAAAACATAATATTGAATCTGTTCGTAGAGGTTTGTGAAATTGAAGTATCGTCTGGTTCATTGAGTAATCTTATTTGGGATCATTATATTGTGTTTATGACAATAACAATGACAATAATAATAATAATAATAATTATTATTATTATTATAACGTTATACGTTTAAATAAATCTGCGTACTAAATGACATTGATGCGAATAAATTATGGTATATATAGTAGATGAACATATGAAAAAGCTACACATTTTGACGTTCCTACGTTTGTCATTCTCATCTCTGATTCAGTCTCCAAATTAATTCAGTGTCTTCCCCTCGACCTCTTAAGTTCAAACAAAGTATTGCTACGTTTCAAAACTGCGTAGACGCATGCAGGAAATGCGATTATTGATTTATTCGCTTATTGACAGACGTGTCGAAATCTACTGCAAACGACTCAGTGGACTTTCGGTTACCCTTACGTATTAACTTCGAAATTAAAAGTATTTAATATTATTTCAGTTCTGGGGGGAAATGTCGCTGTGCTTGCATTTTACAGCATGTTTAATTGATTTGCGTGCATGTATAAACTGACCATATTCTTCAACTCGGCCGCCACATACATATAATGATATATTGCACTGAAACAGCATACATATTACAGGTGTATCCAAAGTACTTTTGAACAGTTCTCAATCTCCGGCATCCGTATGGTGTGTCAGTAACTAAGAGTGCTTTCCATTTGTCGGGTCCGGCCAGTCTGGCCAGGCAGCTGTTTATCATCATATGTTTGTACAACAACTTCGTACAAGAACAGGCGAACTGCTCAGTACTTCTACTCCAATAGCGGGGCCATTCTGGCCTAAACCAGTTCCCTAAATTGTCCCATCCATTTGCTTGGGCCGGCCAGACCGGCCAGTTACGACAAATGGAAAGCGCCCTAAGAGTGCGTGTGTGTTCTGAGTTTTGAGGGATCACAGGGAATCATTTAGCCCTCGCCTGTCAGCCTGTAAAGTAGTGTAGCTGCTTATCGTGTGGATTCAATCTATTGGCATTCGTAGGTTACAGCTATAGTGGCATTTGACTGCAAGGTCACACAGACATAGGATGAGCTGCAGTGACACTACTGCAATATCGGAGTCTTGACAAATGAATCCTGATATCAACGAACTAATTTCTAAAAGATCAAAAACTAGTACTTCAACCCAAAAGCCTCGGACCACAAGTACAACCTTCGCTCAAGAGTCAGATCAACCTACCAAAGCATTTACACAGTCCCAAAATATTACACCGAGAGACATAAGAACTCATTCATTCCTAGAGCTGGAAGACTCTAAGAACAAATTTAATGACATTTTCTAACAGTATAATGAATTTAGTTGAATTTTTAAAATGGTATCATGAATTTTTAAATTTTCATAGTCTATCTCTCTCTATATATACGTGTATATCACATTTTAAAAATTATAATTGTAAATTCACTGTCATTCTTTGCCGAAAGTGATTATTAAAGTTCATTATTTATTATTTAACGGTCAATATATAGCGACTAGTAAAACTGCAGGCGACTTCTACAGGGCCGAATCCTGACTAAATCTGCCAAAACTAGCGGCCCCTAGATTGCTGGGAAACCTTCACCGAGTTCCAGGCGGACACAACACATAACGTACACTCTTTTTTTTTATAAGAAACTTTTTTATAAGAACGTCAGGCTGAAAATCGGCCAAAATTTAGAAACATGCTAAGAACACACCCGAGGCTGAGGAATGGCTGAGAACTTTATTTTGTTTACATTGCGGCACAAAATCATGGAATCGGCAAATAGTCGATAGTGCAACATTGTTTGCAACTAGCATAGAGTAAAATACTTTTGCAATTCATTTTGCCGCCAGACAACCACGTGCTTTTAGTTAACACCAGCTCAGTCACGTCACTAAAAGTTCAGTTTTTTCTATTTAATATTTGATTGATTTATAGCTTTATGCTTTCGGAACACTTGCGCTTGAGAAAAATAGAAAATGAGTTCACCAAATACGTCTGATTATATTAAGAACATTTGTATATAGAGTGTATAGAGATGTATAGAGTACAGACCATAAAGGTTCAGTTGGTTTTAGGCTTAATACGCAACAGTCTAAACCATTCTTTAATTTGCTTGTAATTTGATTAAAGTCCGCAGGATCTATCGATGTTTCTAGCGCTATAGAAAACCATAAAGTCGCAATAAAGTATTTGTAAATGAGGAATCTCCCATTGCATCATTGCATTGGCGTACGTTGGACCTTGCCCTCATCACTCACGCTCCATTTCCTAATATGGAGATATATCAGAGGGCAAGTTTGTCAACGTGCGTATGTATGCATAGATTAGGAAGGTTCTTGATATTAAACGAGTGATGATAGAAAGAAACAAGCGCTAGGTCACGGCTAAGTAGGTATATACACACGTATGCACTCCTAGTTTCTAACACACCATGCGGATGAGGTTGAGAAATGTGGAGAAACACTTTTTATACACCTGTAATATGTATGCTGTTTCAGTGCAATATATGTATGTGGGGGGGAGTCGATTAATATGGTCAGTTTACATGCAATCAATTAAACATGCTATAACACGACATTAATTTGCGCAGAAGTTTATTAAACATAGAACATCTGTCGTCTTACACTTTTTGCAAAAACTGAAATATTTTAATATTTAAAAATACTTTTAATTTCGAACTTAATACGTAAGGGTAACCGAAAGTCCACCGAGTCATTTGCGGTAGATTTCGACACGTCTGTCATTGCGTGTGTGGCTCAATAAGCGAATAATCGCATTTCCTGCACGTTTCTTTGAACGTAACAGGTCGAGGGGAAGACATTCAATTAATTTTGAGACTAAATCTGAAATGAGAATGCCGAACGTAGGAACGTCAAAATGTGTACCATTAACGTTTTCGTACAACTTGTACATCTTCAGGTTTGAGCAGTGTGAATGTTAATTGAGTTTTATATCCATAAATTGGAAGAGAAACGCGATCCTGACGTCACTTCACCGAGCTAAACGTATTGCATCCGACTGGGAATCAGAAGCCCGAAACATCAGATCATCCTTCTGTAATGCTGGCTACCCACCCTGGTTAAATCAGCAAAACCATCAACGAATTCACAAGCCCACAAATTCAAGAAACCATCCTCCCAACGCATTGGTTTGAAGATCGGAGAACCATCACTATTTCACTACGTATACCGTTCTACAAACAAAACGAAGACGTTTGTGCACAAATTAACATTTTATACCCAAGGGCCCTACATTTAGTTTATGATTGTTTGGAGAACACGCCAAATTCGATCGCTATTCAAAGTGAAAGACAAATTAAAATCAACCATCCATCAAGTGTAGTGTACCTTGCAAGTCAACATACATCGGGGAAACTGCTAGGAACTTTTCAAATCGGCAGGAAGAGCACGAAGACCTGAACAAATGCTCAGAGCCGGCACGCCATTCTGCCAGAAATCATGGACACACTTTCTACTGGAGCATTGTAACCTACGCAACATCATGAACACGCAGAAGAACTTTAGAGGCAATTTATATCGCTAAACTTAAACCTGACCTAAACAAACAAGTATCGTCCTTCCATCTACTTTGTTCCCCCAGGGGATAACTTATCATCATGCAGTATCCCCCAGGCTTTTTGGATATAAAACTCTATTAACATTCACACCGCTCAAACCTGAAGATGTACAAGTTGTACGAAAACATTTGTTTTATTGTGCCATTATCAAATAGTGATTATAAACAAAGTAATCAACAGTTTTGGATGTTTCTCAGCAACAGAAACTGTTGCTTACATAGCAACGGAAAATGTTGATGGCCCTTCTGTGCAATAATAACTAAAATGTTCTCGATTAACCGATGCCTTTCGGGGTCGAGTAGAAGACAATGACATAAATCTGATATAAGTACTTACCCGTATCACACGCTCAGGACTGTAAGAAAAAATACAAGAAGAAAATATTAACCTACTTGTAACAGTACTTTTTGTAACTTTCTCCAGTGGGAATAACAATGAAAGGGTGACCACAACAGCTGACTAATGCAGGCAAGGTTGACTGAAATAAGGACGTTTAATTTAATGTGAGAAAACGTCAAACAAAGCTACGCTAAACGTATATAAATAACTCAAATAAATGTAAGAAAAATACAGTCAGCTACTTACATTTCATACAGCTCTTTGGTCACCACAGTTGCATCTGCAAAGTATGAAAAGGAACACGAACCAGTGAGCGCCAATAGTGTAGCAGCTCTATTGTCTCTTGCTCTTAGTTTCAGGTGTTGGTTATTGTATTTTAGGTGTTAGCTATTGTTTGATTATCCACTGAATCAGAGGGCCGCTTTAATGAGCTGCTACATAATGCGTGAGTGCATCTGTTTATTCTTTGACTTTAGAAATAAACCTCACTAGTTCCGATCTTAACATAATACGTGTTATACCACAACTCTACTTTACTCGACGCATTCGCAACTCAAAGAAAGTAACGTGTGTTACCTTAAGTCTCTAGAAAGTAATGTATCAATTGTGGATGCTTGAAGCTAAATTAATTAATGCTGAGAGGTTATGAAACCCTGTTCTGCAAATTAATTCCTAAGTCTCTATTATTCCTAAACTGAAACAATACGTTCAGCGTAGTGCTTTAGGAAAAAGAATACTGAGAATACTTGAATGATCCTTCAAAACTTTATAGTTTGCACTTACTTTTTCTCATTATAAACGTTTGGTTAAGATAAGGATGTATAAACAGGCATATGACTTGGCCTTTCATTTTATATCAGGAAGTAGCTAAATCGGTTAATTTTCCCCAGGATAAATAGCGCTATCCAAAGAATACAATTTAAAGTCAAAGCGACGGTGGTAATTTCAACCATAGGATAAAGTAGCGCAAACACGGGGTTAACGTAACCCACAGTTTCCTGATGTCACGAACGGAAATTAAGTTAATAAGTGTAAGAATTATGAATATGGAACAAAGAAAAATGAAGCAAACTTTGAAGATAAATGCCTCGTTTATTTCAGTTCTTGATCTCTTTAGTCTGTGAGTCATCCGTTAGTGCCAAATCAACTCAAAAGTATTTTTTGCTTTCTGAACTACACGCATATGTACAGTGACCATGCTATTATAGATCAGTTCTAAAGTAGAAACTAACCTTTCCTGAAAACTTTCCACCACAAGTAAGTAGTTACAGCAATTAATAAAACAAACAGCAGAACAATAAATGCCGTTAAACCCGCAATGGTGTTGGCACAGCCGCTGCTACTTTGTTCCTTACAGCCAACGACATCTAAATCAAAGTAACATACAAAATATTTGCATTAACATGTAGCCAAGTTGTATGCATACATGTATATATGTATGTATTGTATTGTATGTATGTATGTATGTATGTATGTATGTATTGTATTGTATGTATGTATGTATGTATGTATGTATGTATTGTATTGTATGTATATATGTATGTATGTGTGTATGTATGTATTGTATGTATGTATGTATGTATGTATTGTATTGTATTGTATTGTATGTATGTATGTATGTATGTATTGTATGTTTGTATGTATGTATGTATGTATGTATGTATTTGTTTTGAGAAGCATTCATTCAGCACTCGACCGTCTTCGTGTTAGAACCAAGACTTCCTGGCCTCGTTTTCATGTAAATAGCTTGCGTGACGTCTGCCATTATACGGTCAATCAAACGCACCCTAAGATAAGAGCCGTATCTTCGCACAGCCATGTAAGATCTTCTATATATCTAGCGCTTACAATTTGAAAATTACCAACATCTAAGAATATAGTCCTTACCATCTCTCCTTCCAATTTTCTGTAATGATTGAACCTTCATCCCTCCCAAGACTTTATTATGATCTTCAAGGTATCTTCGTAACAGTAAATATGGATCGCTCTCATTTCTAGCAAAAATGAGCTGAACATGTGCAATTACACTTCCCTTCCTGATAATATAGATTTAAAACAAAAAGCGTCAGTTAATTAATCGGTCTTATGCACCTTGACGTAGTACATCAAATTGCTTTTGATTCGTCATTTAACTGAAACATTCCAGTGTGATATATGTAGTTGTTACACAGCAAAGTGCAGATAAAGGTTTGTTTATTCCTAAATGTCATTGTTAATCTGTCTATCAAATTATGGAAAGTCACAAGATCAATAATATAAAGTAAGACATGACGGAATGTGTCGGTATGACTTCGAAATATGGAAGCAGCAGTTTCAAAAAATATCTCCATTTGGGACGTCGCTCTCCCAGAACATGTCACTGAAATGAAATGCATCCGTAAACATTTTTATGTACAAATTAATACGTCATCTTCTAGACATTGTTAATAGGTTAAATACTTTTAGTCATTCGTCTGTAGCTTTATCTTAGCAGCTTTTGAAGAGCCGCTTTGGCAAGTGCTCAAAAAAGTATTGTATTATTGTAAGTGAAACTAGTGAAACTCGAACCATACTTTTCAAAGAGAACGATGCTCATAGCTTTTCGCTGTTGGAGAAGGAAGCACAGTGGATAAAAGTCAGGTTTGGCTCCCAAACTCCAAGCGGTTATAGTCAATTGACGTGGTAAATGAACAGAAGTACATAAATATTCAAACGGCATAAGGTAAGAGCCGCACAGAAGTTACACTAACTGCAGCTTTTTGTTACTTGTTTTCAGTTGCTTCACTTAAAATTTCAGTTGATTGGAAATGACAAGTAATTACGATACGGTAGAATCACATTAATACGATGTGAAAACAGAAGCTTCTTTGGTGGTTGCCCAACATTCACCTGTAGTTGAAATTTTCCTTTAAATATAATAAAGAAAGAAATCTTTGCAATAAGGATGAACGTCTAACACAGGGTTTGAATACAAACAAAATGGAACTGCAGGAAAAATTCCTACAACTAATTTTACGTCTCAAATACATATCTTACATGGAGTATATTCTCTTAGAAACCAGTACAAATGGTGCTAACTAACGACATAGAAAGGCATCAAATAAGTTTGAAAATTACCCCTTAAAGGCATCAGGGGGAGTGTATTTGGACCCCTCAAAGATTTTTCGACCAAAAATATTGCCGTTTGACCAATCGCCAAAATCCTCTTAGCAACTGTAGCCAGATAATGGGCGAGTATTTTGACACTAATAGCACATCTACAAAAAATACTGGCTTCTGATTGGTTGTTTACCGTGCAATTAATCCTTAATAGCACATGTGC
>JANVCH010071743.1:0-10061 GCA_025505405.1 Epizoanthus rinbou | reverse complement strand
CCGGGAGTCGAACCCACGAGCGGAACGCTGCCTAGTGCCCATGTTTCGCGCGGTCAAAAAACCCTATTGAGCCACCTAAAAGCCAAATTATCTTGCATCTTGGAGCAGCATTTCCTGAAATCAAATTGACATATTGACAGAAGTTCACAGTGGCATGCGTGCAATTTGATATCGGCAACAAAGCTGAGTGATCCAGTTTTCACAATTTATCACAATAAGGACGTTTTTTAAAGAACATATTGTGACTGAAATCACCAAAAATAGGAAAGTTCATCCTCGGCCTAAAAAATAAAGTTCTTATCAAAAGAGAATGTAAACTGAGAAGAGGAGTGTTGTAAATGTTCTCTTGGAGCAGCTGGTAACATTGTAACACGAGCGAGGCTTTTAATTTTACTATAGTTTATAGTTATACAGCTAATTCAATAAATATTGAGATCTGAAATACGCGTGGTCGACCATTTGATTATGTTAACGTTAGGGGAGGGAAGGGGAGGGGAGTGGAGTAAATTTCAAAAAATAAATTACGCGAGCCGAAAACGCGACTGAACTGAAAAGGCAAAACATGACATCAAGTCATAGAAAATAAGAGAAACGAAGAGCCCGGGAAAGCGAAAACAAAATAAATAAAAAGTGCAGCGAAATCATTCATTTTTAACTACTCCTTTTTTTTAAAAAAAAAAAGAAGTAACATTATGTAATTAGTGACTGATGATTTTCCGTGTTTTAAATCAAGTATGTATATATCTATATCTATATATATATATTCTTCCACCCCACCCCGTTGCTCTCGATATTAAATGGTTTGTCCCTTAATTAGGGAAGCGTTCAGTTTCATATTTATAGCAATACAGTTCAACATTTGCTTAAATTTTAATAAAATGCAAAACCATCAACGCTCTCTAAACACGTCGTTTTCTTCCGCTTAGGGCGCGTTCGTTTGGCACTATTCCGGAATAAGAAAAAATCGGAATAAGACTTCGTTTGGGAGCTATTCCTATTCCGGAATACTTGGAATACATCCTGTGTATTCTGTTCCAGGTAGCAGAATGGCCATAATGTATTCCGTGTATTCCTACTCAGTTCCTGAATAAGAATATCCCAAAACGAATGACAATGGACTAATAACTGACTGGTAGGCGCGGCAGCCATACTCAGTCAGAAGTCAACATTAACTAAAATAGCCGGCCGGCTGTATGAATGACAGCGACAACAGGGACATTAGGCTCGTCGTGAGGCAAGTGCTCGGTTCGTACGGCCTGCAATGTAATATATATACTTAATAAATGGAATAGTACAGGATAAGAAGATGGAACGGATAAAAGATTTACGAGGGGAGGAGTACGGTGTCACTTCTTCGCGTTGAATAAGAACCACCATTGGTTTCTGAACTGAATATATTGTTGTTTCATTAGTCAATAATATTGACATTCGCAATCCGGAATCCACAAACATATAATCCGTCTGTTACACGGGGTAATCTGTAAAACATCCTGGTATGGTATATTCATATGGCCCTCGGCATTTAAAAAGGTTTGGTGTTTTCTCAGTCATTGTAATTTTCATTCTATTTTATCTTGATCGAGTCGAATCCAAGTGTTTGAGCCAAATGCTCTACAAATACCGTCATTCGTGTTCGGTGGTCCTCAAGACACATAATTTGTACTGAAGGTCTAATAAACATGTTTCACTTATCTCGTCTCATTTGTGTTGTCTTGAGTCGTCTGACTAGGTTTTGGGACGGTCATTTTCATGCCTCGCCGAGAGCAGCCCTCAAGAGAAAGGAAAAACACCAACACAAATGGCGATATTTATGGAGCATCTGGCCTTATAACTTGACTATAAAGTCTTAAAGATCAGTCAAATATAAAAGATAATGTGACGTCATGGTTCTAACTGTGCGGATGGTCAGCCTGTGGTACATCCAAAGTACATCTACTTCTTTCCAAAGCGTTTAAGTAATCGAAAAAAAATTTCTTGAGAAGTATAGTTTGCTGCAGTTGGTATTATTCATTGTGAAGATCAAGCTGTTTTCTTGTACGAAGTTCGTGCAGAACGTGGCCATCAGGAGCCAGCTGCTATGAAAACCTGTGTGACAGAGGATGTCACGTGCTCTCCATCGCAATATATCAATAGTTATTAACCTATCAGAGCTCACCTTATATCGAACTTAACTTCACAGTATCCATTATTTATTGGTGTTTAAATCTAACAACAGATCCACGCGTAAGGTTGTCGTAGTAGAGATATCCGGACGTGTACTTCAGCATCGAGTGAAGCAACGAGCAACTGGGCAATTTTTTTAAATATCGCATGAAGAAATGGCTCACTCGGAAATTCATAAAAAGACAAGAAGAGTATTGATTGCAATCGATGGAAGCGATAACAGCGAAGAAGCGTTTCGCAGTAAGTATTATGTCACTGAAGGGTTTAAGCCCGGCTTTAAAGAATCCGTATTTTCGCATAATTAAAATATATTAAATCACTAAAATGCATATATTAAACCCTCTAATACTCCTTCAAATTACTGTAGTGCTCAGCTGTTAGGAACTTTCTACTCTCATCGGAGCTATTCCATTTGCAGTAATCCCTGGATCATTGATACTTGTTCAGTTATGTTTGTTGGTCGATTACAGACCTGTGACTGTGTTATTGAACGTGTTAGCACTGAACTGAGCGCGATCCCTTAGAATCTTTCTATTACTTGTAACGTCTCTCGCATTGTAGTGTGTTTACGTCTATAAAACCTTTTAACAGTAGAGTCTGATATGCATCTTCCTCTTCATCGAGAATATCATGTGTTTGTAAATAATGGAAATTATAAACAGCAAAGTGTGCGTCACTTTCGTCAGGAATCCATGCTATAAAAATAAGAAAACAGATGTGCATTCAAGTAATAGAATAAAATAACAGAAAAAAAACTAGAATAAAGAATATCTATTAGAATTTACTGGTTATATTTCACAGAACCACGAATAAATTATAAATATTATAAGTGAAATTTTTTTAAATTTTATCAATCGTTCAAGATGAACAAAACGTAGTATCTTCAACATTATTGTTATTGTGGACACCTGGTGACCTCCCACTGACATCAGGTTTTCAAAAGAGAGAAAATAATCGTTTCCTGCAGATTGAAGGTTTGACATATTCAAAGTAGTGCCAGTAGACTTAATTGTCGGTCTACAAATCATTAACAAAATTTCCACAAAAAGTTGATATAAAGTCGGCTATTTAATTAAATATCTAAAACACAATTTTACTTTTGCATAACTGACAAGTTACATTAGAAACCCAGATGTATCTACTTTCTTCACGTTTTTGGATATTACGACCCTGTTCATCTGTACTATTCAGGAACTGCACAATGAATATTTTATGAAATTATTTGCCGACTTGTGACAGGTGTTATTGAAGGGTTGGGATAACAACGGCGGTCAAGTGAAGAAATAACTCTTCCGAAGTTGCCATAGTTTACATAGCAACTTCGCAGACACTTGCATTTAATAACCTGTAATTGATTCTGAACTCAAAATGATCGCATTTTGCTTTAAGTTTAACAAACAAACCATCCGATTAAGTGGAATACTATTTCATTCGTTGAATCAGAAATAAATAATTCAGTTATTTATTACTTGTTATCGAATGTAAGAGTTTCAGGACCGACTAAACAGTCAAATATTTTCTTTCAGTTTATGCTACGAAGATTCGTCGCCATGGTGACCTGCTACTCATAGTGCACGTACAGGAAGAGAAGCCTATCGCACCCTACCCCAGTAAGTACGTTGCGAACTCAGCTGTACCCCAGTGAGGCATGTTTGATACTATCTCACTCTACCCCACTAAGTTATGTTTGACACTATTACACGCTATACCAGCAAGTACTTAGCAGCACTGTCGCATCCGAACCTAACTATACCCCAGTGAGACTTGTTTGACACTGTCGCACCCTACCCCAGTAAGTGATGAGTACGGACACATGTCCAGCATACTACCCCAGTCAAATTTGACACTATCGCAGCCTACCCTATATACCCAACCATTTCTTCCCTGAGACATGTTTCCCAGTAAATTGTTGAGTTGTGACAGCTCTCTCACCCTACCCTGGTACGTCATATTTGAAACCATTGCACCCTACCCCACTAAGTGGCTAGTCGCACTGTCGCACCATCCCCTAGGTTTTACCCAGTTAGACATGTTCAACAATATTTCACCACAGTAAGGGATGTATACACGCACACGCACACGCACACGCACATACGGACAAACACACTCACTGTGTACACTGATATACACATTTACAGTGTTACCGGCGATTTTTCAGGATCTTCCATTTATTACGACCAGTGGGTGGGTATAGTGAAAAGCATGAAGGAGCAAGCAGAATACATCACAAGTTGTTATGAGAGCATGTGTAGAGAATGTGAGGTAAGTCGGATGGTGCAGTAGTATTAAACTGATATATATATATCTGTATAGGCCTATATACAGAAAGACTGCGCAAACATCAATTCTTACAAATGGTATACTGGTATATAGAACCGATTTAAAAAAGATAATCAAGTTTTGTGTGTGAAATGAAAACAACTGTAAAATACATCAGGCTCGCCATGGACCCATCTATGAAATCTAAGACATTTTGTGTTTAACTTTCTTTACATGTCACACTCGGTAAACTAAACATCAATGAAAAGAAACTATATTTCTGGCGTAAAAAATTAATTTGTGCCAAGGTAGTAAGAACTACATTTTGCATGTACTTTTCCATGTTTGTTATACTTAACTCTTCTTTCAAACTGTTTCTTACCCAAAACGAATTCATTTAGTCACTCCTGGGCCCGGTTGTTCGAAAGATGGTTAACTTTAACCCTGTGTTAAGCCAAATTCAAAAAGCAATTTCTTCACGTTGGAATATGTTTCTGGTTCTTATAAAAATACCATGGCGAGTCTTTCCTTGGAAACCCAGTTGCTAGACCCAAAATGGCAGCCCAAACCAGTCTTTAAGGTAGTAAGTACAAACATGGATTAAGAGTTTAACCCTGGATTAGTGTTAATCGGCTTTCGAACAACTGGCCCCAGAACTACAAATGGGCTGGCACCCGTCCACCCAAACAATCCCAGAAAGCAAATGTTTATCTCGTCTACAGAACAGTGCAATTAGGAAATACATTATATGAGACCCCGTCCACACGTATGCGTTTTCATTTCGGCTGAGTGGATTTTTTGGAAAACGATACCGTAGCGTATTCGTGTTGTCGCCTGAAAACGGAACTTTTCGAAAACGATGACGTCACATTATCGGTCCAGTTTCCTTCGCGCAATTTTTATTCCCAAATCTGGTTTCTTAGCGTTTTCAAAACGAAACAGCGTATTCGTGTGGACGGGTATTAAAAAACGATTCGAAAAAAAACGAAAAAAAAAAGTGTGGACGGGGTCTGAATCACATCACAATTTGTACTGGCTAATGATTCTGTTTTGCATTTGCAGTAGTGGTTTCTGGAGTCGCTAGCGTTTGGGTAGACGGGACCCAGTCAGTTCTTTTGTAGTTTCTGGAGTGGCGGATCACAGCGATACATGTTATCACCAAATATTGAAATAACCAAAATAATCTTTTATGTTTGTTACTGTATTTCCAGCTTCATTTTGAGCCTGTTATGGTTGAGGCCGGAAAACCTGGCGAAGTTATCTGCAGAGTAGCCGAGGAAGAGGAAGCTGACATCATTATTGTGGGATCACGTGGTCAAGGTACTATCCGCCGCACGGTCATGGGTAGTGTTAGTAGTTATTGCGTACACCATTCTCACGTGCCTGTCATGGTGGTGCCGCATGCCGACCGTCACAAACACCACGAAGGAGATGAGATGTAGATAACTACTGACATGAAGGAAACCGGTTACAAGAAAAAGAGTTCAGAGAAACTGAACCTGACGAGAATGACAAGGATTTGTTTAAATATATAACTTCACTTTGGATTATAGAGATTTGCTGGCTGGCACAGGGCGTGACGGCAATAGTGTGTGACAGTCATACGAGTCAGTATGACAAAGATCTGTTAATGATAACTTCATCTTTAAAAAGTATAGTGAATGATAAGCTAGTTAGCACTGGGCGTGACGCGTGACGGAAATAGTGTATGACAGTCATACGAGTCAGTATGACAAAGATCTGTTAAAGATAACTTCACCTTAAAGCATAGTGAATGATAAGCTAGTTAGCTGGTCGTGACGCGTGACGGAAATAGTGTGTGACAGTCACACGAGTATGACAAGGATCTGTTAATGATAACTTCACCTTAAAGTATAGTGAATGATAAGCTAGTTAGCTGGGCGTGACGCGTGACGGAAATAGTGTGTGACAGTCACACGAGTATGACAAGGATCTGTTAATGATAACTTCACCTTGAAATATAGAGATTAGTTGGCCAGCACAGGGCGTGACGCTTCACGTGTTCCGTAGATTTGTGTCAACATGTATTTTATTATCACGCCTCAGTAGTTTTCCCGCTGTCTTGAACTCGCTGGGGAAGCTTTTACACAACGAGAGATCCATAACTGAGGTGTTGTATTTCCTTAAAAAAGTGACCTACACGCTTTCTTTTTATAAGAACAACTTTACAAGAACAACTTTATAAGAACAAAGAGGCTCAGATCGTCCAAAATTTAAGACCAATTTAAGAACAATCTGAGGCTGGGAAGACTCGGTTTCATAACAAATAACAACAATTTCTTGCTCTTTTACAGCATGAACATTGGTATATTACAATACTTAATACAAATACGGAAAACTTCTATTTTAAAAACAGCCGTTATATTAAGACTCTGAGCTATAACTATGTTTCAAAACGAAATCATGATATTTTTTCTCGCGCTTAATCTTGTTGCCACGGCATAAACCCTATAAGTGCATGCTTGTGTTCATTTTATTTTTTGTTCAAACTACAGCAATGTTATTAATATAGAAATAAAAACAATTTAAGAACAATTTGAGGCTGAAATGCCTAAAAAATTAAGAACAATGAGCCTCAGCCAAAATATCTGGTTCTTATATAAAAAAAGCGTGTATATGAACGGATATGCCGACTAAATCATTTTGGCAATTAAATTTATTGTTTTGAAAGCTTTGTTACAATCACTACATGTCAATAGGTCTTGACGCATTTTGGCTCTTACTGTTGAGTATAGCGTTTCAAAACTGCCAAAAATGATACAATTTACATTTTCCGTTTGCCAATAGGTTTAACTGATTGAAATGTCTTTCATGCTATGAACTGTATAGTAATTGGTTGGGATACAAAATGTGTTCTAAGAAAAGACAGTAAGCTAAACATCTAAGCTCGTTAGAGAGATCAACTAAATCTTAATGTTACGAAACTCTTAAGTTAAAATTATATTATTTTCTCAAATTCCGTGCTAAGCATTAGACGATACTTTAAAATTATGTATTAGGTTTCCAGAAATCAAAAAAGAAAATGTTTAGTTTCCCAAACATTTTGGGCACAGGGAAATGGAATATATTTTCAAAATAATAGCATACATTATATAAGTCACAATTTATCAAGGTTTTGGTTTTATATAAAAAATGCAAAATTCTATTAAATCAGTTACTATCTGCATTATATTTAGATGTAACAATAAGTAATGATAAAGGATAACATGAATCTATTTACCTGGTATGTCTCACTTCAATACCATTTCAGAACCGCGCAACAATATTTCGCAGAAAACCCGGTGAAGACCTCCTAACTGTAACTAGCACTCCAGATCATGCACGAACTGTTTACTGCAATAGGATTTTATATATTAAAGAAACTAAATGTGTGAGGCTTCCGGCCGTCATAAACTCAGCGAAAAGATATATAATCATTTCTCAATCATGATACAGATGACATCTATATTTATACCGACAATTTTATCACCCAATCAAAACCTGAAATTAAACGGATGTAGGTAAAGTATAGTCCCATTTGGAGTGGAAATTGTTTCTAGTATTTATGTTACATTTTGGTTCTTGATATAGGATTTTAGATAATGTACTCAATATTCAGGATTTGATATTGACTAAATGCTGAGCAATTTAGAACGTCAACTTTAGGAACACCGAGCAGTGTCAAATTAGAGTTTCAGTTCCATTTACGTGTTGCAATAACAAAGCGGATATGATAGACTAGAACCTTTGTGAATCTAATTGCACACCCAAACTATCAGCTGTCACCCATTATCTTGGAAAAGTGTTGCGAGTGCCAGGCATATATATTAATGTATAAGGAATTCACTATGGCACAACAATTATTTTATATTTATAGTAAAAATACTATGTAGCTTTCTCAAAAGTATTATTTTTTACAACATAGGTTTACAAGAATTAGCAGTGACTTTTTTCCATTTAAATCCCCGTGTTTTTCTTAATTAGACAGTGTATATTGTACTCATTTCTATTCTGTTTTTTGGTAATCCGCTTTTTCTTCTTGTCCAAGTTAATTTTCTACATATCCAGATAATCATTCATAGATATTCAGATACGCCAGAGAAAACGAATATAGTGTGCAGGATTTACAGTGGAGGGGAACAGAATGCAGTTTCGTTTACTGCAGGAAGTGCAGATCATAAAGTGCCACTTTAGTTCTTAGGTTGTGGTTAAATGAACGGAACACATTGTGTAATTGTCTGAACAATGTTTAGCTTAAAATAATACCAATAGAGTTGGATTTCAAATATTAAAGGTACGCATACTTATTTTCATTTCGTACTATGATATGATATGACATGTTAAATTATATTTTTGGCTACTACATTATAATAGTTTCAAATTATAACTTTCTGGCCATGTGTGCAATTAGGGCACAGTGTAGTCATGACATATCATTTATTTAATTCATGACGCTATCGACTAATACCTTAAAAGTTTTCCAAATGTAGGCAGAATATCGTTTTCCCCGTCGCATTAACTTACTTTTGAAAAGCAGTTTCAATTTTAATAATTCCTTGCATGTACATTTTTAGGATATTTATCTATTCCTTTTGCATTTCAGATGTGAAACCTGCCAAAATTCATCAGTAGCTGGAATTGAGTAACAGCAGAGCTTTTGGTCACTGTTTCAGATGTTACGAATCAGTAAACCAAACGCGACATTTCAATACTTTAGGAACATATTAAATTACTTTCGATATTGTGGACATATTTTTAGAAACTCTCAAGTTCATGAAATAGTTTGATTGTGTCAAACATCCTCTTCGGCAGAATTGGATCCCTCCCCCAAGGATTTTTCGACTTCAAAATTAATCTTTAAAGCAACTATAGACATATAATGGGCAAATGTTTTGACACTAATTAGATGACGTCAGTACTGATGAAGTCATCGTAAAAAATATGCAAAATAGGTTTTGCTTTCAGAATTTAAAAAAATCCCTAAAAAATGGCTCTAAAATCGATATTCTTAGTTTCTTTTGTTTATTTCATAGTTTTAGCTTGAACAGTTTTGGTATATAACTATTTCCATAACTATTTTTCAAAATTAGCAAACACTAAAAAATAAATTAAAATCGAAGTTGGCGTCCATAGTGTCGGATTTTAGTTTGGAACAACTGTTCCCTTAGAAACGTTCATTAATTAATTGGCAATTGTTGTCATGGAAAGTAATTAATAGATTGTGCACTAATTGCATGCCAAGTGGCATGGTTTAATTTCTAACCGTCTTGAAATTAGTAGGGGGTCCAAATAACTCCCTCTCCCCCCTATACCTTCGTGTCACTCTGCACTTGTTCATGGCAGTAAATAGTTAAATCAGTTGGATTTTGCAACCAGTGTTTTCTGGACAGCAACCTTTTGCATTCCATCATTTTAGTACGCTGTAACCATCCCAAAAATCTGATATCTTAGTATTACTAATAAGCAGAATTAAGCGAGAATAGAAGCGCTCATTTCCAAAAAGAATATCTTAGAAGGTGCAATATTGATTGTTTCGATTCGTGTTTCCCGAGCAAATTTACCCGGGTAAATTTGTAATCACAAAGAAATATTAGCCCCCCCCCCGAACGAGGCTAGCTGGAACTTGTCATGTAACCGGT
>JANVCH010071732.1:0-10061 GCA_025505405.1 Epizoanthus rinbou | reverse complement strand
AACATGTGTAGTTATCAATAATGTATAAACATAAAAGACATCTTTAGTTTTATCTTTATTTTTATTCTATTTTATTTGAAGAAATTTTTGTTGGCTACTTGGATTTTCCCGGAAGTACTGATTACATTTTCACAAAGGTCTCTGGCAATTAATTCATTTTTGACTAAAGAAAAGCGAGTTTGCTCCATTCGATTACCTATAGTAATTATACAGTAACAAATATTCCTGCACTCTAATTGGCTGAGAGAAATATTGTTCATTTGAAATCACAATGTAATGTTTTTTCAAAAATCGAGTACATTTTTTTAAAATCAAGTTCCCGGCAAAAACATGAAATTAAACGTTGATTGGGCAGCAAAGAAATATGAGTCAATCAGATCTCGGTTATTGCGCGGATGGTCTGGGAACGAGTTTGAATCAAAGTAACGTACCTCCCTTTTGTTTTTGTGCGATTATGTTGAACATTAACTTTGAAAGGAGGTTTGCTTGAACAACTTGCTGAAAGTTGAAGCAAAATATAGTCCAGCATGTAAGGACCAACAGCGAGTGACCAACTAACAACTTATTTTTTATTCATGAAGCAGAACATTATCTAAACATGTACTCGATCGAGGCAACGACCAGAACCGAAGCTCGCTTACGCTCGCACAATTGTGTTAGTCTTTAGAAAACTGATTTAATTATTTATTCGAAATTGCATTCGGTACGATGTTAATATACTATACGATACCGGGGTTAAAGGGAGGGGAGCATGTGCAATTTATTGAAAATTAGTGGAGAAGTTCTTTCTTCTGTCTTCAAAATATTCTCCTGTAGTCTGTACAAACCGACCAAACAGGGTTGTTAAGACTTTCCTTATATGGCTTTTCTCTTGCCTATGAAATGTTTACAAAATTATAGTCGAGTTACCGGTACGGTAAAATACAGACCTGGCTTTCAGCCAATGACAACGCAGGGATTTAGTTACAAACCTGGAGTTCCAGCTTGTATAACATTTTACTGGCTTTTTTCCAGCCTGATTAATCGATATGGCAAAGTGTTCTCTCTGAGGTTGGGGAGTTTTAAGGTGGTAGTTGCCGCCAGTGCCGACAGTGTGAAGGAAGTGTTGGTGAAGAAATCAGCGGACTATGCCGGCAGACCTCCATTCCATACATTTCATATCATGTCATTGGGTAAGAAAAGTCTTAATATTTGCAGGACTATCTTTTGATATCTTAATTATTATAGTTAGTATAGTGTTAGTGTTAGTGTTAGTAGTAGTTTCTCAATTCTCAATTTTGACAAAACTTTATGTAAAAAGTGAAATGACTGAAATAGATTTACTAATCTAAGGGTAGCTTTTCTAAGTTATATCAATATCTTGCTAAATACGAAAATATTGGGAGGGGAAGGGAGTGGCTAGATACACTGAACATTTTTATACGTCGTCTGTCAAATGTTTCATTTTCATTTCGATTCGCAATTACACAACTCAGTTTTTGCCACCTAAAACATACCTGAAATCAGTTATGACCTTTGGCCAGTCACATGAATCAACGAGTCTTTAACCCTTAAAGGCATAAATAAGCCTTTTTGAGTAACACGAATGTATAAGGTGGGGTTATTTGGACCCCTCAGGATTTGCCGAACCATTCATCCGTTTATGTTCAAATTCGGTAAGAATTACTATTGTTATTTAATCTTTAATTTAGGTACTATCACATGACTATTATTTGGTTTCCATGGTTACTAGAACCTAAACCATGACGTCATTTTCCAAAACTGCGTTTTCCATATGTTGACGGCTGTTTTTCTAGGAAAAATTAGTTTACAATTGATTGTAGATGATGAATGTGATCTTTTTGTATCAAAATTATATTATTAGATGCATGTTTTTAAAAGTGGTTTTATTATCGACAGGTAACAAGTTTGCCACAAAATATGTCACCTTGGCCGCCATCTTTGATTTTCATTTTGTTTAGTTTTTGTTAATTTTGAAAAATATTAATGGAAATAGTTATAAATCAACATTTTACACGCTAAAACTATGAAATACCCAAAAGAAAACTAAAAATGTGGATGTTAGAGCCATTTTTATGAGATTTTTGTTTGAAATTCTGTAAGACAAATATAATTTGCATACTTTTTTCCGGTAACGTCATCAGTGCTGACGTCATCTAATTAGTGTCAAAACACTCGCCCATTATCTGGCTACAGTTGCTAAAACGATTTTGGCGATTGGTCAAACGGCAAAATTTTGAGGTCGAAAAATCCTTGGGGGTGGTCCAAATAACCCCCTTCCCCCTTATGCCTTTAAGGGTTAATAATCTCATTTATTGAATACCAACCCCCGACTGGATATTGAATATATTTCTCTGCTCACTAGCTACCAGCTCATATACCCTAGTTTGACCATATATGGAACAATAGCTATTTCTGAAAAAATCTGCTGTGTCATCTCAGTGACCATTCAATTTCTTCTGTTTTACGCCAAATTCCGCTAAGTTTACACACAATAAGAAGAATGAAAGGGATAGTTTGATTTAGTATTTATGTTGGTAACTTTTAATTAAATAAATCATGAAATGAACTGAAATTATTATAAGCAACTTGGCGCAACAGCCCTCTTTGGCTGGTATAATTGTTAAATGAACTTTTCGTTTACGAAGTAAACATTTGATTCTGAGACTGTTTTGCTACTAGCTGCAAGGCGTAAGTGTTCTGCTGATGAATTTCAATGCGCTGAGAACTTCCAGTGTATCCTAAAAGACTGGCGATGTGACGGCCAAAACGACTGTGAGGACAACAGCGACGAGAGAGGTTGTGGTAAGTTGTCGTGTTTTCATTTCTTACGGGGGAAAACGTTTCAGCTTTCTCGCTCTAAATGCCGTCAAATTGCGCCCAAAATGCAAAAAACACACTAGTACGCTATGAACTCAAGGTAGGTAAACTTTATTTCCCCAGTAACTACAATATCCTAGAATTTTTGAGAAACGGACAAATTTGTCATACAAAGTCCTATAATAACGTCTAGTGTTGTAACTCGCACTATAAGACTGGGCTGCCTGTGTATCATTTCGAAGGTTATTTAAATGATGAAGAACTGCTGTGAAAATCAGCCTGTCGTGTCACTTAGCGACTTCATTTGCTCGGGATGGTGAATTTACAATACGTCTCGAGTGACAAAGTGTCGCATTTTGGCCGTGATCACATTTGAGCTAAGCAAAGTACACTTCCTCTAATTCCTTTAATGCCATAGAGACCGTCCACATAACGTCTGCTAGAAGTGTGACCGGTTGATTTAAGGCGAACGTGCGATTCATGAAACTCGATGCCTCGGTCAATAAACAATAGCGCCGACGTAAGCTTCTAGCTCTGTTCAGGGCATGTTTGAAGGTAGACGTATGGACAAAGCGTGCTAGGTACGCTTGCTAAGGTCTAGTGTGACCACGTCCTAGCTCGGTTCAGGGCATGTTTGAAGGTAGACGTATGGACAAAGCGCGCTAGGTACGCTTGCTAAGGTCTAGTGTGACCACGGCCTAGCTCTGTTCAGGGCATGTTTGAAGGTAAACGTATGGACAAAGCGCGCTAGGTACGCTTACTAAGGTCTAGTGTGACAACGGCCTTAGATCTACTTTGTTGTCGTAGAAAGGTATCCGTTTCAAGAAGTACACTTCGAGTTATGGTGAGTAGAGATTTGCTCATCACATACGTCAAGTACTGGTCAGTGACGACGCCCGGGTCCCGCCCAACAGGAACAGGTGTTATATATTTTCCCAAGATGGATATGGATACAGGAGCTGGGGAATACCAATTATGAGAACTTTGTTTTGTCTGCGTTGACCAGTAAAGAGTTTTGACAACACTAACATCTGATACTCATCAAGTCTTCATTCAGGTTGTTAATAGCATCGGTTAGGCTAGCTATCGGAAAGGACAAATAGAGTTTGTTGTCATCTCGGTAGCATGTTGACTTACAGTGTACAGGAACTGAACGAAGGCCATTCACGTATAGTGGACAGTACTGGGCCTAGCATGGACTTCTGTGGGACACCATACATGAGAGGTATCAGAGATGGCATCCTTCACACGAACCCTTTGATTACGGCCAAGCAGATACCTTTTGAAGCAGTCCAGCGTCGGTGCGGAAACACCAAGCTTTTGTAGTTTCTGCAATAGTCTGTCGTGTCGAATGCTGTCGAAGGCCTTTGACATATCGAGAAGTACGACGACAGAAACCTTCTTGTCATCCATGGCTTTCAACCATTTGTCCGTAACATGCAATAGAGCAGTTTCTGTTGAATGGAGCTTACGGCTGCCGCTCTGAGTATTAGCTACTTTACAGTTGGTGGTCAGGTATTCAACAAACCATCCATGCGCCAATCGTTCGGTCACTTTAGATAGTATTGGTAGCAGAGATGGGAATATTGTTGCAGGTGTCTGCCGAGTCGCCAGATTGGGAACAGGGACAACCTCGGCCGTCTTCCAAGACTCTGCAAAGGTGTTCGAAATGTGTTTCGGCGTGACAAATTGGTCTGATCATGATTCGTTTTACTGGTGCATGTTCATTCAAGATTTCTGAAAACAAGGTGTTGAATGTGTGCACATGAAATGTCACAAATGCGAAATCCTCAACGAATTGTTCAGCGTTGTAGTTGGCATATAACTTCTGATAGTATTATAAGAGGGATTCGCTCTGGGAGTCTTTAATGACAAACAACGTAGATCACGTTATGATCACTGATAGAGCAGATCAGCGCCTCACTAAGGATAACAATGGTCTTCCTTGTTGTCATAATTACGTCAATAAGGGGATAAGAGTTCTCTGTTATTCTTGTTGATTTCTCAAAAATTTGATCAGTTTAGATTGAAGGTGGAAATAAACTCGAGCAATACATTGGCATCAGGGCAGGAGCATATCATATGAGGTTGTAGTTGATATCTCCCAGGACAATGACTTAAACATAGGACGTAACATAGTAGTAACGTGTAGTGCTCGTGAGTTCACTTGAGGGAGTAGGACGTGCATGTATTCCTCATAAGTGGCGATGTGATTTAACAATCGCGTGGACTTTTCTCCTCTTGTCAATCTAGGGCGTAACATAGTAGTAACGTGTAGTGCTCGGGAATTCATTTGTGGGAATGGGGCGTGTATTCCTCACAAGTGGCGATGTGATTTAACAATCGCGTGTCCTTTCTCCTCTTGTCAATCTAGGGCGTAAAATAGTAATAACGTGTAGTGCTCGGGAATTCACTTGTGGGAATGGGGCGTGAATTCCTCACAAGTATCGATGTGATTTAACAATCGCGTGTCCTTTCTCCTCTTTTCAATCTAGGGCGTAACATAGTAGTAACGTGTAGTGCTCGGGAATTCACTTGTGGGAATGGGGCGTGTATTCCTCACAAGTGGCGATGTGACGGGGAGGATGACTGTGAAGACGGAAGCGACGAGCGAGAAGAGTGCAGGGGTAATGTTACATTTCTGTTTGGTTCTCGATCGTTTCGTTCACATTGATTCACGTACCTATTCGCTCACGTACTCACTCGCTGATTTATTCATTTACTCGTTCAGTCATTTACTCACTCACGGCTCTCCCTGGAATTGGAGTTTCTGCTGTTGTAATTACTAGTTTCTTACAGAGAGAAATGTACATTCATTCCTTTGCTATTCGTGTTTCTTGTGGGTTTGTTTGTTGGACAAATGTCTCAGTTAAGGGTCGCCTGTGGCCAACATGGGAAACATATTTTACAGTAATGTAGATTTTTTCTTTGTCAGCTAGCTCTACATTAGACAGTTTAAGCATCACGTAAACTCCTCCCGCGAACGGCAGGCGATCGTCAAAATGACCTGAATCTTGGCGCATTTGCCATTCGGCATATCGTGAAACGTGAACGTGAAAAGTCAACAAAACAGAAAAAACTGACCTAAAGCAGACGGCAGACTACTGCCTGATTTTCCCGTTCGCGGCATACGCGATGTTTCAACTTTCTATTATAAAGACAGATGGCCTAATATTTGGGTGGTTAACGACACCATTTGCGAGATTTACCTCGGGCCAGATCGAGGATTTGTGGCTGGTAGCCCATCAAAGCCAGGGTAACGTAACTCCAATTGTTGTCCAGTTGTAAGAGGGACCAACAAAAGTAAAAAGCATTTTTATTATTGAAGGAAATATCAAAGACAGGACACATAAGTTGTGCAGTAATGAACAGCTCGTTAAAAGGTTTTGGAAATATTGCTTCATACTTTTGGCAGGACAAAATGAATTTTAAAGTTCGGTGAAATTCTACAACGCGTGCACAAGTAATTTTTTAAGTTTATATTTTGTGACGTCGTAATGTCATAGATAACAATGAATCCAATAATCAAACTTCAAGATTCATATTTAATGGTATTTAATATAATAGTATTCTTTATCAACAAGCTTTCTTGTTTACTTTAGGATATTATCAGGCAAAAACACGGAATATCACACCCCTTGTTCTAGTGCCCATTTATAAACAAGTGCCATTAAATAAGCAATATTGATGAACATGTTATTGAAACAAAAACAGAACACGAGAAATGAATATTTGTTAAACTTCAGGCGTACCGGGTGGGAGTCGATCAAGTGATCCAGTACCTGGGGTTCAAAAATCTAACACAGCGTATTATTCCAAATTTATTCCGTTTCATCGATCTTAGCAATGTTCATTTGTTGTTTTCATTTCTCGGCGGCCTTGTGAATGTCCTTTAACCGTCTTTTTATGTCCGTCTTGCTGTGTTGGCCTTCATGTGTAACCAGCTTAGGTCAAATGTCTTTTCATCTCCTAAACTTGTGTCTATTTTGATCTGGCAGCCTCCACGTGTAAACTTAACCAGTTAAATAGCAATGTCTTTCAACCCCTTTTTGTGTCTATTTCGCTGAGTCAGCCTTCAACTGTAAACCTAACTAGTCTAGATAGCCATGTCTTTTAGCCTCTTTCAGTCTTTAGTCTATTTTGCTGTGTTCTCCTGTAAACCTAACTAGTCTAGATAGCCATGTCTTTTAATCTCTTTCAGTCTTTAGTCTATTTTGCTGTGTTCTCCTGTAAACCTAACTAGTCTAGATAGCCATGTCTTTTAACCTCTTTTCTTGTGACTATTTTGCTCTGTCAGCCTTCACGTGTAAACCTAACCAGTTTAGGTGTCGCAGCGGACAATGTATCTCCCAAACATGGGTCTGTGATGATTCGCCAGATTGTATAGATGAAAGTGATGAGGGAGACACTTGTGTAGGTAGGGTGTACGTTTTAAACGGTAAAATAACAGGTCAATTAACTGCTGGAATAAGGTAACAAGCTCTTGTGTTCGAAGTTAATAAACTAACAGAAAAACTAAACTTAATTCTTTATGAACGCATCTACACGGACACATAAGATGGGATTGCACGATGGCACGCAACAAACATCATAGATTGCTGCATGAATGCTTCGTTATAAGGGAAACGCAGAAGATCGTTAGAGATTGAGTCTTTCCAACTATTATGTCATATATTCTGAACTATGTCCATGCATACATAACCAACTTTTGGTGTTGGAAGTATCATCGAAATTAAAGAGAACTTAGCAAGTCCTTTGCGAGTACTTCGCGAGTATTTCGCGAGCATTTCGTGAATACTCGACAAATACATTTACGAGTACATTACGAGGACTTTGCGAGGACTTCTTCACTCGTCATTTAACCACATTCTATCCATATTACACTTATTGAAATAAAATATATTTCAATATTGTTAAGATTCCAAGATGCAATTGTAAATCCTAGGCACTACACCATCGGTTCCAAGTACAATCGCTACAACAGCACCTACTTGCGAGAGAATCTCAACACCCATTTGCAATGCTGTAGGATACAAGTACACAAGATTTCCCAACAGTCTGAACCACTCCACACAAGAGGATGCCGCCCGGGATCTTGCACAGTACACTCCTATCATCTTATTTAACTGTTCCCTTGACCTGGCCACTTTTCTTTGTTCAGTATACATGCCGCCATGTTCTCCATCTCGTCTCTCGCAACCACCTTGCCGTGCCCTCTGTGAAAAATCCCGAAACGGATGCCAGCCATTGATGAATGAATTCGGCCAAGCTTGGCCCGAGGAATTACAGTGCAAACGATTTCCAAAAAAGGCGGAAGGAGATTGTTATCAAAGCACTACACCCACGAGGCTACCGATAGGAACTGGTGAGTCGAAGAAATAGATTCTAACAGGTTCTCTGCTTTCGAAAATAAAGGTTTGTACGGTTGGGCCTTGACATAATAACGACACGGTTAAATGAAGTAATGTTGTGAATGATAGAATCCATATATAACTGCTGTCATGTTCGCTGCACGGATAGGGCCTCTAAACGAGAAGGAAAATGTTTCGTACATTGTATTGGCGATTTTTAACTATTGTTATTGACAAGCCTAGGAGTGGGAAGAGAACAGGTTTCTTTTTTTATATAAGGTGTTTGGAATTGAACAAAAAAAGGATTGTTTACTTCAGTTTTAAAAAATAACTTATTTTGTGTTTGAAAGAGCTGGGTTATTTACATATGGTCAAACGAAGGCATAACTGATAGCCAGTGAATAGAAAATCGATCAAATTAAATTGCTAAACATCAAATATCGAGTAGTTGTTATGTATATGTATGTATCTATGTATGTATCTATGTATGATGCGGCAATCATCATGTATGTATATACATATGTATGTATGTGTACGTATATGTATATATACGTATGTACGTATGTACGTATGTACGTATGTGCGTATGTACGTATGTATGTATGTATGTATATATGTAATGGTATTGACACAAACCCTCGATCTCACATTTGATGTGTATACAAGTGTTCTTAGTATGCCAACTAATTCTACATCCCTTTACAGTGCAAGGTCAATCTAGGTTTCACTGCCATGTAAAAGCTCGGGCAAAGACTCGTTAAGAGAAGTAAAGATGCAAAGTTTATACGACGAGTTGCACTACCTACCGCCTACACCCAAATGAGTCACTCAATAGGACATGTGTTTCTCCTGCTCTTTTAAGTGTGTCCACTTCTAGAGATCGTATTAAAGTACTCAAGAATCCATCATGATTCTGGACGTTACAACTTCAAACGAGCCAAAATTCACCACTACTGAATTGTGTTTTCTTCTTCAGTGCTCAATTACCCAATCAGAATATATGCTTGTTACAAATTGCAATCTGTGATTGGCCGACTCTCTTCAAAGAATCACGCCTACAAATTACACTTTTGCATGTGAACGGTCGTTTTCTGAAGTAGGTCTTAAGTGTACTTGGCTTGACCAAGTACACGTGCGCTGTACATAAAACTAGTGCGAACCAACTCGTTATGCTCTTGTCTCCTAGTCTCTCCAGCATGCCCAGCCTCCAAGTTTCAGTGCTTGTCGGGTCGATGTATTGACCAGGATCTGGTCTGTAACAAGTTCGATGATTGTATTGATGGTAGCGACGAGGCGAATTGTACTGGTAAGTAACCAGGAAAACGTGTAAATAGAATAGAGCAATATATGCTCGACCATAGCGAGCTTCGATAAAAGCTGCTTGACAAAGTTCTTAGTTGGGCGCACGTGGTTGATTGGATAAACATCTTGAATGCACGTTGCTCAGAGCCCTATAAAAGGCATTGCATAGTTCTTCGTTCTTACTCACGAAATGTTCAGCAACGATTCTCTAATTCTCTAATTAACATGACTTCTCTTTTGTCAAGAAATTATGTTTTACTTCGACACATTTGCATCACGCTCATGACTGTATCACACCAAAACTCTAGGTTTTATGCATTTCTACTCATTTGTATATCATGTTTCCGTTATATGAACAACATTTAGTGCAAAAACAACAATAGCGTTGCCAAATATGTAAAAGTTATGATCTTCCTAAATGTGACGTCATTGTTTTGACCGTGATAACCACGTGAACATCAATCTGGTAAATTATTACGGGGGAGAGATCGCGACATTTCCCGAGACCCCCCAGAAACGTGCGCCTTCAGCTGATTCAGCACTCGCAATCAGGCGCAGTCAAACGTAGTGATCAGACGCAGTTATGGT
>JANVCH010071721.1:0-10062 GCA_025505405.1 Epizoanthus rinbou | reverse complement strand
AAATTTACCAAATTGATTGTACATTAATTTTTCTAGACGTTTATTGAATATCGACCATAAGGATATTGGTCGATCATTGTTTAGGCATGTTTGTGACCCTGCTTTATGAATAGGAACAATTTTTGCTAATTTAAAATCAGTAGGGACAATTCCTGTAGTAAAAGAAGCATTGAATATGAATTATAGTGGCTTTGAAATTATTGATTTTACTAGTTTAAGTATATATGTTGGTATGCTACTGGCGCCCGTAGCTTTTCCAGTTTTCAAACTGGATATTTGTTTTTCAATTTCTTCTCTTGTAGTTGGAAAGAGAGCAAAGCTATTGCGTGTTGGTGTTTTGAGATACTCAAATGGTGTTTGCGATACATTTGGTATAGATTTTGCTAATTTATTTCCAATATTAGCAAAATATTTATTAAAGGCATTGGCAATCTGTTTTGGATCAGTAACTTCCATGTTGTCTTGTACAATTTTAATAAAAGTCTGACTAGTTTTTGGTTTATAATGAATTATTTATTTGATTCCCTGCCAATTGTTTTTGCTGTCGTTTGAATTTGGAAAAAATATTGATTATAATAATTCCTTTTACTTAATTTCAACAAGTAATTTAATTTGTTTCTATAACATTTAAATTTACTTTTATAATAAATGGATCTTGTTTTAAATACTTTCTGTACATATTATTTTTTATTTGGATGGATCTTCTTAGAGCAGAAGTAATCCATGGTTTGGAATTGAGCTTAAGTTCTTTCCTATTTATAGTTTTTAAGGGTATATGTTTATCTATAATTGCAGATACTTCTTTGTAAAATGAGTTAAACATGAATGATGGATCTGTAGAACTTAACGCATCATCCCAATCTATAGCCTGAATATCATTTAATAAGTCACTTTGATTAATTTAGCTTGGAGTAGTCTCTTTTATATAGTTTGATGTTAGAAGGGAGAGTGTTAAATTTGTTGAATATTATAAAGTTTGGTAGGTGGTCAGTAAGATCATATACTATGTTACCAATAATTATAAAGTGTTCCAACGAGTTGAAGAAAATATTATCAATTAATGTCGCAGAGTGATCTGTCACTCTGGTTGGCTGTAGTATATGAGGCTGAAAAAATGTGATCCCAGAGTATTGAGGAATTCATCTGAATGCTTATGAGACATTGCTCATTCTTTATTAAAACGTACGTTAATCAGGCTCAAATAAACACAAAATTATCCAACTATTCTGATTAATGAATATCATTTAATGTTAGCAATAGACTCTTACTGGACAGCTGGCCAAACATAGCCAAGTAGTAACCATTGGTTATGGGGTTTTTGTTAATTTCAAGCCCTGATTCAAAAGTATATGCAGCAATGACTGCAATGCAACAGCGCCCCAAACAAACTGGAAAACCAATAGTCGCACTGTTTTATTACCAAAAGAATTAAGAACCGGTTTTGTTTCAGCATAATAACTCACATATTCTTTGTTAGGAAAATTGACTTTGCACGCCCTCCTTATGCGATGGCACGCAAACTCGGGGAAAATGGGTACGAGAATTCTTATCAGCCAATCGGACAAAGGCCTCCTTTGTTCAAGCTTGCTATAAGCCGATAATGTAATCTTTGATTGGCTCCAAACATCATCGATTGGGAATTGGCCGCTAAGGAATCGAATTGTTAGCTGATAAACTAGCGGCTGGAATAGCCCAATAGCGCTGTTTTAAAAAAACAATATGTCATTGGCTGGCACTTAGAGCCAATGTCACAACAGAATCCAACAGACCTGATGAGGACCCTTTCCGGCACAAGATCTAGAAACCTTCAGACGCACACAAGCTCAAAACTTGTTGTGAAATGATATATGATCGAAATTATATAATAACTTTGTTTACATGTTTTTTAAATTTGAGATTGTTATTAGTGGTTTACAAAATACTGAGGCCAAATACCCCAGTAGAGGTATTGCAATAAAACGTGCTACCAGAACTTAGTTTCATATTTGTTTTTATTTCATGCAGCAAATGCACCAAAAATAGTAAGAAATTTGAGTTTCAGTTTATGCTTCAAAAAGTGGCAAAATTATGTCCTGGCAGTGTCTTTTTGAAAAATTATGCTTTTTTCTCCAATTATGCCAAAAACTATGCTAGCACAATGGCCCAAAGGCTAGCAGGGTATTTCATAGTTAACAAGAAGCTGTACATGTTACAAACTCTTCATTACTAGGATACTGTACAAGACTCCAACTTCTCTGTTCAGTTCTGTAAGACTCTTTCGGACTGTATTTTATACGGCAAACAGATAATCTCACATTCTCTATACAACATCAACATGTATTCTAATCTGAAGTTCTCAGTTCCCACGACCTCATGGTCAGAAAATCCTAGCACGCCTGCTCACTGGATTCCCTGCTGAGCTGTGTGAGCCCACAGTACATAACGTAACGTAACATAACAAGTTTCTACATGCATATCCATTCAGCTTCATAATGCTAACTAATAAAGTATGTACATATTAAACAGTGCACCCACAACCTTGCCCTCAATGTAGGCAAAGCATGTAGGTAAACAAAAAGCCATGGCTACCTTTTACAGAACTGTAAAATGATCTGTTGCCCTAGTAACTGATGTAGCACATGCACAGTTTCCATAGCAACAAGGTAGATAGAGTGTAACTTTGGATCGATGCAGGTATGCAAATCATGTCTCAGAACGGAAGGCTTGAAATCAAGACAGCTTAAATTACCTTAAAATAATTCTCTTTTTCATGACCATATATCTTAATCAAATAAGTTCTGATTTTATTTATTTATTGGAATTGGTATTGCAGCCACAAATGCAACTCAGTTGTAATAATTATAATATATGTCATGTAACAAGTTTGGAACTGTCAAAAGGTCAATTGTAATATTTGGGTTTGGACTGCTCATCGTGCACTTTTCCAAATGGGAGATCCCATGTAACTGGTTGGATCGGTTTCATTTTTCATCAACTAGCATAACCACTTAGCCATTTGGGATAGTGGTTTTCAATTAGACCAAATCTTATTTGCAGCTGTTGGAAGTTCTTATGCTCTCTGTATAAAGTTCCATTCACATGATAAAAGGCAGACACCAGGCTTGATATCTGTTATTATTTTGTAACTGCTATCCTAGTGGCTAGTTTCACTGGCCCAATGCAAACTTGACGGCCAAGCCCAGATCTATGTTCCATTTAATTTGGAGCACAAGCAGTTGGAAACTCTTTGAATAAATACATCTACAGTCAATAAATCTATTGACTTACAGATGATAATTTTGTAGTGTCTTTCCCGGATTTTTACAATTTTGATGCATTAATTTTACATTCACTCAGTCTTCCATTTATATTTACATTTTTGCATGTAGTATAGACTGCTGGCTCTACACAGGCTCAGCGACCATTCTTGGTTTGCATGTGACGTCATAGCCGCCATGTTGGTGTCCAATAACAATAGAGGTGTAATTAGGGACACCAACATCGTGGCAGCCATGCCCTTTGTTATTTGAATTCCATATGAATTGTGCAAAAATCATAAAATAATGAGAAAGACTTGACAAAATGGGGGAATCAAAGACACAGGACCACATAATTGTCAGTAATAATAATAATACATTTACTGACTGCAAATGTGGTTTATTCAAACAGTTTCCAATCGCTCGTGCTTGAAGATCACTGATTTGTGGATATTTTCAGAACAGCCTGTCCTTTTATCCTGATAATGGGTCTTTAATCTACATAAAGTTTTGATAATAATTATCAATTATGATATATTATGCAGTCATGAAGTCAGTCACATTCATGATCAATGACAAGATACAATAAGTAAATTCTGTTAATTTATAATCTAATTACAGCTGAGTCACATTCAGGCTGTCACACGACAGTCCAAAGAGCATCTTTCAACCAGAATGCAGTGTAATCGCTGTAATTTACACTGTAAAAGAAATGATGCATTGGATGCTGTATTAACCCTTTCAGCTCCAAACACTTTGGTTATAGATCTTGTATGAATCAGCTTTGGAGAATCTGGCAGTTTGTTGACTCTGATGAGGATTGTTATTTCAATTTCCAAAACAACTTGATTATGGCTGTGGTGACATTAGTAGAGTGTCACAACATTGTTGTATAATGAGTGGGGCAGAAAGGGTTAAGTACACCATGTCTGCAGTTGTATACAGTCTGTGGTATTAGTACCACTGTGTGACATGGTATGTGACAATGTTATTGTCAATGTTGAACAAAAGACAAGCATAAGTGGACTGACAAGACGCACCTATCAGTGTAAATCCCACAGGGGGTGGGTAATGAGTGGGATTTTTGTTTGATTCAAAACATAATTTAACAACAGTCAAATTACATGGCACAAGAGATATTTTTGTAATTAGGTCAAATATGTGTATGCAGTAATAACATACCAAAATGTACCCAGGGCTGAATTTCAGTGTCAAATTACCCACCCAGGGGAGAGGAAGTTACTCAAATCCCTACCCATTGCCCTTCCCCTTTAGGTTTACATTGATAGGTACTTAATATAACATACTTAAAGTTGATCTTCAGTTATTGTTAGCAAAACAGAAAACTGAATTAACTCTTCTCGACTCTTATAATTAATTACTGTACAGATCTGTAACCTTTTTGGGCCAGCCATTTCTGGTAGCACCTTAATGTTCAGGTTGAAGTTTATGTGCCCCAGAGGTGTACTGGCCCAATCTTTTCAAAATTTTGGCTGTTATGAAAAACAAAACTGAACTTGGTTATTGTACACATCGGGTTAGTTGATACTGACAGGAAATCACATCTTGTACAATTATTTGAAGCCTAGCCTGCATGTAGATGTTACTGAAAGCCCCAATGTAGGACCTAATTTCACATCATTTTGGCTTGACATAATTATAAGGGGCCACGTTTTATTTTGTTTGGGAATTATGGAATAAGAATAGGCAGAATGGATCAGAATAGGAGTTTAGGAGCTATTCTTATTCTAGAATACTTGGAATTCATTCCGTTTATTCTAGTCCAGGTGACTGAGTGATCAGAATGTATTCCCACATACATGTGCCCTTTGGTTTTTTGCCGTACATAGTCTATTTGCTGCCGTACTTGAATCTTCAATTAATTTGTTTGCCATAAATTGTCATTGGGGTGGCAGATATTAAAAATATTTGTATCATTACATTTTATATAATTCAAAATTACATCTTCAAATTGTACATACAGTGTATAGCACCCAACATGAACAGCAGAAGTTCATGGAAATTCTTGTTATAAAGTTCAACAGTCTAGCTGAAACTGTACATTATATATTAAGTAAGAAGGGGTGAAGTAAAACCTCGACAAGTTGATGACAGGGACATTTTAAGTTTCCCCGAGTTACAAATGCAACAGTTATTTACTTTGCTGTTAAGATTTCTGATTTAGGTTGTTTTATATCATTACTGACCATGACATGGGATTCAGTTTGGACTTGTTTTATAGCTGTGTCACATACGTGTATGTCTCAGTGTCAAGAGTAGATTACATGCAGTTTCTGCAATAATAAGATAGATGTTAAAACATAGAGTAAACAGAGTGATGAGCTCATGGTTTTGTACAAACATTCCCAAGCTATTTGTAGTAAAATAAAAGTTTGTCAAACTTTTGCCGGCCTCTAGCTGCATCTAGCTAGATACATAGCTGGCTGTGAGGCATCTGTCTAGTTTGTAGGTATTCTCTTTTCTTGGAATAGTAAATGTGAACTAAATGTGGGCGAGAGATGTGATTACGAAGTGGTCCAGGCTCTAATCCTCATGGGATCAAACCCTGTTTCATGTCCTTGTGCAAGACACTTGCTCTCACAGTGCTTCGCTTCACCTATGTATGTAAGAAGGTACCTGGCAAACCTTTGCTTTGATAGTCGGTTCAAATCCCCCCTACCCACCCATCTCGTATTGTACTAACTTGACTTGGTAAATTACTGAACTATTGATGCACAAGAAACAACAATCTCATAGCTCATTGTGCACAAGACGTTTATCAACACCTGTTCCTCTCCAAATTGCGTCAAGGTAAAAGAAAAACTGACAAATTATCTTGACAGGTTTTATTAGACTAGTAAAGACAATTTAGTAAAACTTTTTTTTTATTTGTTGTGTTTGTGGTTGAAAGGGTAACAGATACTGTAGTGTGTTCATTGTTCTGCAAGATAATACTATTTTGAACTATTGCAGGAAAATTGGTCACTGAAACCAACTATTTTTACTTTTCAAACTCCAATCAAAACTTTTATGAATCACATTTTACTACGTGCAAATTTACCAGGACTACTGTTTTTATTTACAAAAATTGCAAGTAGTGAAGGCATAATTATATGCTGTACTCTGATTTTGGCTGAGGATGTGACTTGTTTTTGAATGGCCAAAACACTGACCTTATGTCAGGCCCAAATTAATGATTTTAAAACTTATTTCAGACCTGGCCCCAGTTTAATCAATACACTATTTCAGACTTTGCCACTAAACACTTAACAGGCCAATAAACATGGTTCATATGGGTAAATAAACAAGTTGATTATAAGGGAGTTGCAACAATAGTCACCATCTGAAGGTAGCTCATGCTATTATTTTGTGGTGGGTAGTGACATAATTTGAGTTATTACAAATTTAGAAGTGAAAATGGATTATATGTAGTTGAACCATTATTGATTGTAATGACAGTGAACGATTAATTTGTGATCATTGTAAATCCTGAAAAGTGATAGAAAATCAGATATTTGGAACAAACAATCGTAATTTTATTCTTGAATCATGCAAAACTGGTTCATGATCCATCATTATTTAGACACTTGTGGATTTTTAAGTCGCATGATTTTTGTGAAAATAGTCATGGAATTTTAGTAAACAGAAGTGACAGTACAAACCTATATAAATTAGCTTGAAAGAAATAGAATCGGAAGTGTCATTTTTTACAAACTTCACCATATAACTAAACTCCAAAATGAATTAAAACTGGGGTGCCCACGCTAACTAATGAGATATGATAAGGCTAAGGGGGCGTCGACATAAAATTATCAATACAAAATTTATGTCAGTAATGTCCAATGGAAGGGGAAGAAGGTTCAGGCATGGACATTAGGATCGAATTTTTTTAACTTAAAAAAAACTTGAACAAATTCATTGTTCCTGACAAATGTATTTAAACACTGTTGGGCTCAGAATACATGATTGCAACATAATTAAAATCAGTGCACCTCTGAGACTTGCAAATACTAGAAGTGTTCATATTTTCCATAAATTAAAGTCTTCAACTGTATCTCTCAAAACCTGTAACACATTTACATTCAAGGCAAATTCTGCTTGCAATCCATTACACTCGCTCATGTATCACTGTCACTATATTTTAATGCATGTATTATTTAAATTTATAATATGTACCTTTACAGCAAATGAGGGGGTTAGAGCTTTTAAAACATCCATCGGACATTAAAAACATTTTTTTTTATTTGTCGATGTCCCCTAAGTAAATGTACTCCCCATATTGGGTCATATTTTGTCAATGAAATCCAACTGTTTCTCATCTTTTGTAACACCAATTGAAAATACAATTTAGAAGTATGGTAACACAAAAATTCTGACAGAATAACAGTCCTGGAAATCGGAGAGAGAATTATTTTGGGATGTTTCAGCAAAAATGTGCTACACCAATGTGTTTTCATATAATTATATTTTTTGCTACAGCTATGACATCCAAATATATTTCTCATTTTTCCATAAGTGAGGAATTGCTAATTTTATGTTTTTATGTAGACGAAGTTGTATGCCAATGAAATAGCCTGAGAAATAAATCCCATATAGGGTCCCAGTGTTCGTTTGTGAGATAACACAAAATGTAGCAAATATCAGTGTTAAACGTTTTTCCATGAGGGGACTGGGCCTAGTTCTAACATATGTTGGTTACAATGACCAATGTGCAGTAGTGAAATATAATAATAGATACAGGTTCAAATATTACCATCATGTGTATTTGAGCTGTCCCACTGCAAAACTATACTAGGGAATGACCTGGATGTAAGAATATAGTTATTCTGATTGGGAGGGACTGGGAACATGCTGAAATATTATGGAAGAAATTTAAAACTGTCAAAAAATTTTTTTTGCCAACATTATTGCTGAAGAAAGGCATCAAACCAACTCAACTCAAAATGGTTGTTGTTACAGCCAGATAAGAATACATTGAACAACAAGAATCACATTCTTCACTTTATTAACTTGATAACACCAATCTTCTAGTAATTACTCGTATAAAATGTAAGAAATTCAGTGCAAGGGCTTTTAAATATGCTGCACCTAAACACTGGAACTCATTGCCTATCAGCATTTGCCTCTGCACTGGAATTGATACTTTCAAGCAGTTACTTAAGACTTTCCTCTTTACTAGAGCAATCGCTTAGTTTCGTTTTTTCTTTTCTTTCAGTTATCACATACAATTAAATTAGGCCGTTTTCTTATAGTTTATATAGTTTTATATTGTATTATATTGTACTATTGTTTCATTTTAATGTTGTATATAGTCGCCTCAATTTTATTCTTCATGTAAAGTGCTTTAGAATATTTTAATACTTTCAGCGCTTTATAAATGTCTTAAATTATTTATTATTATTGTTATTCATGATAATCTTCCCCAAAATGTTTTCCAGCCATTTCTGGCTCTTAGGCAACTATTAAATCAATCAAAAATGTACTACTGTTTTAACTCTTAAAAGGGAGAAATTCAAAATGCATGCTCCAGACAAGACTGGGGTATGGTACCCATAACCACCACGTTTGACCATCTATTTTTGTTCCAAGCGAGCCCAGTAACATGTCATAACAGACAGTGTGATTTAAGTCTAGTCTGTGCAAAAGTGGATGTATTAAAGAGACTTGTTTTACTTTCCCAAAGGTTATAAAGAGAAGAGAGGAATCTAAACCTAACGCTAACTCTTATCAACAGTCACATTGTTCTTGTACTAATGTCTTAAATGTATTCTAGATTTTTCCTTCTAGGCTGGGATTCAAGAACAGTTTTTTTACAGGGTTCGTACACTGTTGACCTTCTGAAATTCTATGACTTTTAAGAATTTTACATCACCTAATTTTGACCATTTTTTCTCAACACTATCAAAAACTATTCTCAGCTTGAGCTTTTTCTGGCACAGTAACCCAGTTCGGGAAAGAAATTGGCAATACTTTGAGAATGTACCCATAATTATTGGTTCTAAAATGAAAGATGTTACAATTTGGTATTTATTATTTTTCATGAATAAATTATGTACAAAATGTGGATTAAACATTCAGCTCCATTTTTCCATGACTTTCCATGGCTGAAATCACAAACTTTCCAGGCCTGGAAAGTGAAATTGTAAATTCCATGGCTTTCCAGGTTTTCCATGACCCATACGAACCCTGTTTTAAATAATTTAAATAGTTTTAGCTCCTGTGGAGACAGAGGGTGGTGTAACAGCCACCAACCTACCTTGGGTGCCAGAGATGATCTCGCCCACAACATAACAGAGAGGGTGGCAAACCCAGGGTACCACCAACCCCCTCCCTCTAAACAGGTCCCTCAAGGGGACATTTGTTTTGCCCTGCAATCTTGTTAAATCCACTTTCAATGTTTGCAGCTAGGTGTACTCAGGGAAAATACTTATAATTTATTACTTTTTTATGACGTATTTCAACAGCTTCAATACAATACTACAATAATAGTTACAAAAATTGAATTGTTGTGCCCACATGTATGTACTGGAAAGTGACAGAACTTAGGAAACCAAACTTTAAAAGTAAAATGAGGCAGTTGAAATTAACTAACTGCCACGATTGACAGTGGAAATGAACAAATATGTTAATTTATCTGTCAAACATGTGTGGTATAACTTTTGCAATCCAGTTTGCAAATACACACCTCATGAAATATTGCATTCCTCCTATATAATGATATCACATCTCAAGCTCCTGATAAATTATAACATAAGGGACCATTCATTTGTTATGGGTAGGGGGGATATTTGTATGACATTCCCTCTTCCCTTTGTTATTTTTGGGA
>JANVCH010071710.1:0-10062 GCA_025505405.1 Epizoanthus rinbou | reverse complement strand
AGCTTTTCCTATCATCGCATTGTCATTGTCATTGCATTTGCATCAATATTTTGACAGTGAAGCGAAATCGTCTCTATGCTGTTGATGTATTCACTGGCGTCCCTGTGTTAAACTAATTTATAGTACAATTTCATTATTATATTTTAATGTATTTTACAGTTTAAGTTTGGAATGGGAGTCCCAGGCCCAACCCTGCATTATAATAGAAAATTTGGATTAATTTAGGTTTAGGTTCTGCTTACACTTACAGGACCAGGTTTCCCAGGGTTATCCAGGTTCTAGGGATTCCCCGACTCTCACCCATTTGCTCTTTTATTTCACGACGTGTCACAAGTAGGCGAGACGACTTATCCCGAGTGACTGGCCGGGTTTCCCTACTGCTAGGGTTACCGGCCTAGTTGAGCGCTAGGGGAACCCGGCTGTTAGAGAGTTGGGTTATGTTTCTCCTTTATTACTTATAAACACTTTGCTATAATAACTAATTGTAAAATTCAAAATTCGAAATTGATAATTCAAAATTCAAAATTCAACAATTTGTTGAATTAATGACTGCGCCCCCTCAAGGAGCTGGAACGAGAAAAACTTTGCGTTCATAAAAAGAGTAGCGTATTTGTGTGTGGTTTCTGTTGTTGTCGCGTCAAGGTTATCCCGGCTATTTCATTTTGCGACTAAACCCGAGCTACACGCTTATTTTTATAAGAACCAGATATTTTGGCCGAGGTTCATTGTTCTTAATAATTTGGGCATTTCCGCCTCAAATTGTTCTTAAATTGTTCTTATTTCTATAGTTAACAAGATTGTTGTAGTTGGAATAAAACCCTGAAAGTAACACAATCTCACTCTGAAGGTTGTTACGAAAACAGTAATTATTTATAGTGTTTATTACGGCAGACTCGGATGAAACGAATCTTAATATTTCGTCTTGAAAGATTGTTATGGCTCCAAGACTTCCCAGAGCTTCCCAGCCTCGGATTGTTCTTAAAATTGTTCTAAAATTGTGGGCGATCTGAGCCTCAGTGTTCTAAAAAAGTTGTCGTTATAAAAAAGTGAGGTAGCAAGATATCCCTTGCACTAGGGAACCTGGTCGTCTTGTAAACAGGGCCTAACTCTCCTATTTTTTACTAGCTGCAGAGGGACAGTACAGGGTATCACAAGTATAAATCAGTGGAAAAGGTAGCGGCCTGGTGACAAGCGTTCCCGGATGTCCAGACATAATGCAATTATGCACGGCTTTGCACGGCTGCCATGTGCCGATGCTGATGCATTTTTATGGAGTGGCGGCAATAATAGTAATGAAAAGATGTAGCTATTTTGACGTGGTACTGCGAACTTATTGCACAGTACTGAAGATTTCAGGATATTGCCTATTGGAGAATTGGCGAAGATAATATGTGAAAAAATATATGCAAATGTATGTGCATATCATCACATCCGCAGGGAAAAAAGAAACGAAGGAACAGGTAAAATATGGGAAAAAATAAGACGTGAGATCGAGAAGACGTAAAGAAATCCTTAACCGGATAAAATGGCTTGTAGAGCAGATATATAAAGTAAGAAGTAGAACGTCCACAGCACCGCTCCACAGACTAAAACCAACGCTTCCCAGAGTCCGCGGGTTGTGCTCGAAAGTATCTGTCGCATGGTACACGATCAGTGTTGGAAGAAGATTAGAAGAACTGAATGGCAAGACGAGATTAATAATTTTGGAAAAAATGAATTTGAGTATAAAGTGTTGGTGAATTGAAAGTTTTAAGGTAGCCCGCCTTGGACAACTAGCTCAGCCACATCCGACTAGAGTAAGCAATGGGTTCTTAGGCTAATGCGCTGATTGTCGTGTTGAAAGTAAATACTTTTCACTCGTGGGTTCAACATCATCAAATCGATCAAACCATCTTTCGTATTGCGCGTATCCGTCTAGTCAAGATCCGAAGAGGTCATCGACCTTGTACAACAGCGAACCATTCTGTTTTTGTCAGTTACTATTCTACGCCGCTTACTCGGTAAATGTTCAGTATTTTCCAATAACTGACTGAAACTGATTCAAGCAGCATTAATAATTAATCCATCTGAAGAACATTATTGAAATTGTTTCTATGGCAATTAACTTTTGCATGCCAAACACAGGAACAGATATTCTATGCATGCCGTAAGAAAGCTCGTCTTCAATATGATTTGCATTGCAAGCAAGGTTCAAATGCATTATGGTGTAAGATTACGGATGGTATTTAGTAAGTTAACTGGACAATCAGCGCAAATTTTATTTTTACCACATTCAAACTGTGCTGAATTTTGCCCGGGAATTTTGTTCCGCATGTGTCTGAATGGGCGGGGTCCTGAATATTATCTCAGACTATGGTCACTAGTCACCAGAGCGGCCCTGATGCCAGATTCTCGATCGATCTCTCGGTTCGGCCGTTCCCTAGTTCCTGTTGTTTTGATAATGGCACTTGGCGCATGCCATGTAAATTGTTATCATCCTAAAAGGTCATCCGCACTAGTACTAATACTCCATAAAGACTCGTTATTTAAGAGTTAGCTACTGTATCTTTCTTTGCAGTTGGCGCGGCGTGACAGCTTTTATAGTCTAGCCTACGTGCAGCCCCAGAAACTATGATTTCCTATCTTTGTTATTGCTGGTGTAATGGCCGAGTTGCTGAAACCAGTCTGCCAGTGAGTGACCGTGGTCACGGTTCGTGTTCGGATAGGTCTAAGGCGCGGCAAACTTCGTGTTAATAATAATATAACACCACAACAGCAAATAAAGGGGCTTTCATTTATTAGAGCCTGGGAGGATCCCCAAAATAACGAGGGATTGTCCAATTTTGAAATGCTTTTTTTTGGTAGTGGGGGATATTTAATTTGATAATACCACGGAAGGATTGAATAAAGGATTGGGGGTTGTTTAATTTTTTTTCTGTTGGAAAGGAAGAGGGGAGGGGGAATAAAAAACTCGCTCTGAAATTTTGCCGACCCCCCTGGTACTAATAAATGAAAGCCCCCTAGACACTAGCACGAGTCAGGTTATCAATTTAATTATGAGTTATATATGCCTGTGCCGCAATATAATACCATTTATTACCGCCTAGAAATCTGCCTTGAAATTGGTGAAAGTCATAAATAGAAGTATATAGCTACATAGGAGGGTGATTCTTCATAACTGTTCGTCAAGAGTAAAAACAACCTATACCAGTATACGTTTGCCTTCAGTTGACGTTTTCCAAATGTCTGTGTACTCCGAACATATAATTAAACCCCGAATATATAATGCATATGCTCCAACCGGATGCTCCATCAGCATTTGGACTGGCCGGCCTCGAATTTGTACTGTTATATAACTCGATTCAGTATTCCTTTGTTTAACAACGTAATTTGATGTATGGGATCGTGCCAGCGGGCTCTCACTTGCGGCGAAAAAAACTTAAAAAAGAGATAGTTTTTCCCGGTACTTTCACCGGACGCGGCAAGGAATCTGTTGGCAGGCGCGGCGCGTGGACTGCACTGGTACGCACAGTAGAAAATAGTAACAATCTGGTGTAAATGATACAATAATGTGTTCTTAGCTCTGTAATCATGTTCTTAATATTGCCTCTTTTGGCTGCTTGGGCAACTCTGATGAAAATTACTTGAAAATGACGTCGAATAACACACCACACAAAAGACACAAGACCATGAGTATACAGACGAAGGTAAACTCTGTTGTTGTTGTTGTTGTTGTTGTTGTTGTTGTTGTATCTATTAAACCAGTTTCTACTATTTTACAAACTCCGAGTTTGTTCTAATCTGGTCAACAAATCACCTCTCAAACAAGTACTCTCTGTTTGGTCTCCCTGTGGTATACAGCTCATTTATCTACATATCGCTACTCAAACAGTTCAGGTGTATATTCAGACACTGTGGGAAATCCAAATGTCTGCAGGACTCCATCAACTTCTTGTAGCTCGTCCTGTGATAGGCAGTTAGCTTTATACCGACGTAACCTGTCCCGGCTAACATACGATTGAGCTTGTGAATCTGGCTTCTCCATGGCTGTAAGTGCGCAACTGGTCAACTCCTGAGGGATTCCAAGATACCTGAACAAACTGGACATAGTTTCATAAGGTTTGCTTACTAGCTGTTCATACCCAACGGGCTTAATGACTACACCTTTCTTGCGGTACTCCATGTAGCACTTACATATCAGTGCCCAGTATCGAGTTGTGATTTGAAACACGGAACCCGTTTGGTTGGTGAAATTTTCTCTCGGTCGCCATTCACAGTCTCCCGTTCTGTGTGCGGGTGGAGTGGCCTGATTAATCCAATCTCGTGAGCATCTGGGGTCGGCCTTGAATATGGACGCACAGGAGATCATGAAGTTCACTGGATGGCGATACATGAAGACGTGTTGCACAAACCTGCACGTGGTGTTGATGCAGCCTATCAGCGGACAGCAATCGGACGAAGACTTGATCAATATTCGATTGACTCCCGTAACCTCTTTGCACAGGACTACAATGATACTCCAAATGATTTTCCTTTGTTCTTCATCTGATATTATTTCCCTATTGAATAGCCATGAAGCTTGGTACAGCGGTGCTGGTTCGCTCATCGCTCTGGTGTCAGGCAAAGCTTCAAAGCACTGTGCGACAATGGTAGAGCCGCAACGTCCCGTATTGAACAACATAATTACCTTGGATGAAGGTTCTCCGATTTCCGCAGCAAGCCGGTGAAAAGACGCAGTAGGCATAGACACAAGATGTGTTAAATGTTTAAACTGTCCTTGAAAGGAGAACGGATGGACGTCCGAGCTGTAAACATTAACTTGAGGTGGTACAACTGCGAAGTACGCGGTGTCTTTGCTCACACCAAACAGACTGATATTGTTTCGCAACACACACCTGGGATGGTCGTATTCACAGTGCAGCAATAACAAATTACTGTCCGGTTCAAATCCGTTCTCGCTTACGTTATAAAGATCCCACTCTTCATTCAACTGAGCTCTCAACAGAACTTTCACGATGTGGGCGGAGGCCTGGTATTTCTCTGACCTTGACCTCTCACCTCTGCTGCCAAGGGTCAGGGAGTAACCAGTAGCAACACAGACCAGCCAATCAGCAACCCAAAGAATTCTTTGCAACACTTTCAAGGTAAAGAAAGCCAACATATCGAACGTCTTTGTTTCTTTACTTTTTCTTCCGTTGAATTCCCACGGAATATTCAGCAAACTGTAGGCTGAAAGTAGAATAACTTCATTAACTGCCATACTTTTTGGCAGATCTGAATCCACTACATGTAAAATTGGGAAATCATAAAATGGCTGGAGACAGTACTCCAGTTAGCTGCACAAGTGTAGCTAGAACTGAAATCAGGCCGGAATGGAAGCACTAGCCGTGGGTATTTCGGAGCGCCCGCGATCCTCGTGTTGGTATTTCCTTAGCGCAGCACAAGAAAATCACCACCATACCGGTAAGTCAAGAAAACAGAGCTATTTTATTTTTAATACATTTTGGCCCCCCTAATGTCCACCACATTCCAACGGCCCTGAATTGTCGAATTCACATAATTATTGTACACGATTTACATATTCGAGCTTTTATTTCAATCTTGCAGTATAAATTAAATAACGTAGACACTCCAGAACTGACGACTGACGAGGAAACTTCGGGTTAAAAGATCTTTCCGATCACCTAGCTCAAATGCTGAGACAAATGAAACCAAATCTGACAAACAAAACTGAAGCTTTCGTTCTGTTATTTAGTAAAGTTAGTTTTAGCAGTAATTCGATGATGTTAATCGATGACGAGGGAGAACGCAACAGCCGCTGTTGATCAATTGACCATCATAAAAAAGATGGCGACTGGTACATTTACCCATAATTCTTAGCGCATGAAAACATTAAAAACACTCATAAAAATGCACTAAAAAGTCTTAAAAACTACAAACCTAGTATTCACAATGTTTTTAATACACGGATGAAAAATATATGGCTTTCTATGTGCCTATTCGTTGTTAGGTGCGCAAGGTATTATTCTTAAATGTACGACCGCCATCTTTTTTATTTTATGGTCAATTTGCGTCGGTAATTTGTAAATACTGTAAGTTTGTTTATGGACGTGCCGGGCCTTTGAAACACTGTATTGATAGAAAAATTAAATTTCAGCTATTGCGTGTTGTGCACTGTTTACTTGCGTTTTGGGGTTTCGGAAAAGCCTATTTATTATACAAATTACATTTGGAAACTTACCCAGTAAGCGCCCATTCTCGAGCAAGCGCCAACCCCAAAACTTTTGCCAAATGCACCAGGGGGGTGGGCGCTTACTCGGTCATATACAGTATACTTATTCTTCCCGCATCATGCATGCCATCAAACTTATCAACTGTAAAACCGATTGTTTCAAATGTATTTTAGCTACATAGTGCTCTTGAGCCAATACAAGTTGTTTTGGAGTGTTGGAAAGGTATAAATTAATTCTAGCCGCGTCATTGACCCGACCGCCTAAGTTCTGCGGAATTGGTATTTAAAATTTATATTTTGCCTTTTGGTATTTTTATGTTTCGGTCGACTGAAAGTAGCAAATTTATGCCGCGTATACTCGCGGTTTACCTATTAGAGCATAGAGGCTAGGCAGGCGAATACGAAATTGAACATTCAATTTGAACTGGTATAAATTATTTCCAGTACATGTAAGATGCAGCACCAAATGCATAATTATGCTCTTAACGTTTGGAAGTTATCAACTTATTTTAGACAGGAGCCCACTGTCAGGATCAATATTACAAATTATATTAGAATTCAGTGGAGTAGAGCCAGAATACGCAACGAAAGAAATGCAGTCATTCAGTCGAGTCAGTGTTGTAATACAACTGATGAAGACAGACTCTGCCAAGGGCTGCAAGGTACGTACCCCTATTAAATTAATACCCCTCACCCCAAGTGCTGATAGGTTCCCCTATTTTCAATGTCAGTCCTGAAAAGCTGCTTATTTAGGAGGATGACTGCCATTCCAGTTATACTATAAAATTAGCTTTTGAACTTGAAGGTTCAAGAACTTATAAGAGCCGATTTCTGTAAATATCGAGAATGCGGCGTCAGTCATGAAATTTCAGATTTCTTGATATTTTGTCCAAATAACCTCTATAGTGAAGTATTTTCGAAAATAACATTCTTAGGTTTATCCGCGTTTTATTTTTTTCGAAATCCAGGAAAGTTTGAAATGGGCCATTTTGGAGTCTCGACACAGACGAGCGAGATAGAAAATTACGCATTTTGTACTCGCTCGCAAAAACAAACGCGATAACATCTGTTCGTGTACTTTGGACATAAAATAGAGTAACTCTTGCCCTTTCCATTGTACTAAATTATTTTAAAAAATATACAGATACAATAGTGGTTTTAGCCGTTACAAGTAACCCAGTTGTAGCTCTTGAGCGAAAGGTCAAATTTTAGCCAACTTCCTCGCTCTAGAAACCGCCCTGGTACATGGAATTTGAACACGAAATAAAGCCAGTCTTAAAACACATCCTTTCTAGTTTATCATGTCAAAATATTTCACTCGGCACTGCAAAAGCGCCCCGTTGAGATAAATAAACGTGAAGGGTATTTTGACACCATGAGCTCCCAAGGCTCTTGTAATTGCATTCCCGCTCTGAACTTGTCTGAACGAAATATTCACCGGGATCTAACATTTAGCAAAAGAGATTTGCTTGAATGTTTTCTGTGAGGTGGAAAATAATTTTCTTTTCTTATTTAGTAAGAGTTTGTCAACATTGTACAAGCATTTGCAGAGACGTGTTATGTAATTTAACGCCGCCTAGATCACAAGCCGTGACCTATTGACTCTATCGACCGTTGCCTTCAATTTCAAGTTGATTTTATAATTGCCTGTATTACATCCGATCGTATTATTATTTAGCTACCATGGTCAAGTGTGGAGATGCTGAAATTTCGGCAAAGCTACAATCTTTCAGAACAAATTTACAAGCGTGCATGACACGCCAATTCCCCGTTCTGACGGAGTCGAAGGTCTGTTTACATTACTGCAGTATGGACATAAATCACGTTCAATTTATGATATCTGGAGCCGTAGTACACAGCGTTTGATACGGTTATTAAGAAATAATTTATACTCTGTTAGTAGCAAACTTACCCAGCACTGTGACTTTGATCTACATTTCCAACGGTTGAGCTCTTCTGAACGAACAATAATTTGAACTTGAGATGTGACTCAACCTGTGGCGTTACTTCAAACGTCGGCGCGGGATCTGGTACCCAACGTCACGAGCGGCTCGATCGGCTTGTCGATCAACTGAGTTTTCTCAAAACTAGCTGAAATAATTGTATAATTTCACTGACCCATAGGCTTATCAGAGTACACTACAACCGGTCCGCGTTTTTAAAATTGTTTTCTAGGACTGATGCGCGATAAGGAAAGACCAACGACCGTTGAAGTCCATATGTTCTCATACCCCACCCACCCCCCTCCGCCCCTCATTCCTTGCACTGTTTTTTCGGCGGGACTTGAACATACTGTATTGTGACAAAATCTATCCAAACTATAACAAGGCTCATATTACAGATCCAGGATCCTTTCTAGTGATAAAATTTGCCCCGATAACTCATGCAAAACTAACCAGCTTCCTATTCGCCACTCCAGAAAACTAATTGTTTGTCTGTACTTTTTTTAACCGAAGGAGTATGCGTTATAACGAACTTTATAGGATGTAGCTAAGCTACTCAAAAGGATATATATCAATTTTACAACTGCATCAATTTATTTTCTTAATTAATTTTTTACATTAACAGAAAACTGATTTTCTGTAACTGGTAATTTGTGCATTCATTAAAATAAGCGCGGAGCCTTTTTGAGTCACCATATAAAATAATACATGTTTGCACATCGAGTATCATGTCACCTTTCCATCTGCAGAAGATTTATCAGCCTCTGTCTCGCTCTCCTATAAGAACAAAAACAACACTGCCGTCTCAAATATCGGACACATTTAGATCTGTTCAAAAAACTGTGTGGACAGCCCTTTTGTTTACACTGTACCCTGAAATCTGTACAAATACCAGACCACCTATCAGTGCCTATCTGCACAATTTTGCGACGGGGTACAGTGTAAGTAGAGTTGTACCAAGTTGAATGTTGTATGGATCCAAGTTCATCTAGTACTGCCAGAGTGTAAAAATAGCCTAGTATAATCAGAATCTCAAAACTGCTATTAAAACAGTTTATCATAACCTCTCATCTTCTCCTGATACATGTACAGTGTCAATCAAATAATATTGCAAACAGTGATATAAATATGAAGAAGAAATTATATGATCACTCTGGAAACATTACTTCTTTTGACATTATTTTGAAATGCTAACTTTGCTTGGTATGTTTTCTAACAAATATTTGGAGACAATAGTAAGGAGAATTTGTTACGATGATAATGGAAAAAATGTCCCTTACAAAAGGCTAACCTGGAAGTTGAAAGAAAATGTATAATTATCAAAAATACAAAACCAATGCTAAACCTTTGCATACCCAGTTTAAAAGAAGAGAAGTATGGTTTAAAGACCAAGAACAAAGGCATCATATAATTTGTGCAAGGAATTTGGAGGAACAACCCACACAAACCTCTTGATTATTGTGCCATAAAGTTAATTGGACATGCTCTTTACAATTCAGGCGCACTATCTTGGGGGCATTTGGCATATCACCAACAGTACTTCTTTCCTGTACACACAAGAAATACAAAAATTAAAACTATCAAAATTAATGGGTATTAGGAATCGAAGTAACAACATATTAATGCATAATCGGTGTAACTTCCCCTCCCCCTCCCCCGACAACCCACTTTTTTGGGGTCTCACTGGTTGTTCAAATTCTCCTCTCGCAGGCCAGAGGTTGTTCAAATGCCCCTACCCTAGAACTTTCGAAATTGCTATTCAGTGGCAGGAGAAATATGCAAGCAGGAAAAAAAGTGAATTCGACTTCCGTATACCGCGAGTAAGACTAATATGTCATTGTTCATGTCCGTATACGGAGAGTAAGACTTATATATTATTGTTCATGTCCGTATACCGCGAGTAAGACT
>JANVCH010071699.1:0-10066 GCA_025505405.1 Epizoanthus rinbou | reverse complement strand
ACCTTAGGGTTGGGAGGCAGAGATCTTATCACTGTGCCAACCCCTCCGCTATAATGAATAATAATTAGCCAGATTTCAATTCACACAGGAGCCTGGCACCGTCCTGAAATATCAGACTTCTGCACAATAATTTATTACTTTTAATTATTACTTTCACTTACTTGAAATCCTGTGGGAGTCTAGCACTAATGGAGATTCAGGACAGTGCCAAGCTCCTATAAAGTGACTTGAAATTAGGCAGATGTTCGGGTCCTTCCTCATGTACAGAACACAAATCTATAACATTGCTATTGTCTTGGGTGTTAGTTATGGTTGGGTGACAATATATTTCTCTCTTAGTTTTTGAGTATGACATCATCTGTGTTCAGCTGTGTTCCATACATAAGAAAACAACCAGATGTTCAAAATGTGCATGCGCCGTAATATTATTTTTATTTCTAAATTCAAAGGAAAAAGGCAATCTCAAACATCTTGATATCTTGACTCCAACAATAAACTATTGTTGAACAGACCCAGGATCTAGTATTGTAAGCCTCTGTCAACTCACACTGGTTATTTTTCTCAATAAACCGTACAAATGCATCATGACATATATCAAATTATTTTATTCAGTGACTACTAAAACACTGAAGGGAAATATTTTTGATATAAGTACTGCGTCATTGTCGTCATTATTATTATTATAATGCATGTACTCGCTGGTAACATAGCTCTTCATGTGCCGATTATCTGGTTACAATAATTCACCATAGTATGCTAATTAGTATAGTAAACGTTCACTGATTTGTGAGATCATTGTTTTCATTATTTACTTGTTCTTTTGTTTCCAAGAACCACTTCCATTACAGTATATTTACAGAGCAAGAGACAGGTTGTGGGACTTCTACGAGGTATGCATATTGGAACAGGGTGGGACCTCTACGAGGTATGCATATTGGAACAGGGTGGGACTTCTACGAGTTATGCATATTGGAACAGGGTGGGACAAGGAGATGAGAATGCATTTTGGATTTAAATTCTTTTTTTACATACTTTTTGGGGGTTGAGAATTTTGCTCATTATTTTTTGGAGTAACAACTTTTAGCCAATATCTTTTTGGATTGTGAGATCCTGTTTCTAACTGAATATCAAGAAACACATGGTATTCTTTTGGGTTTAGATTTAACACCAGAAATTTTGTTATGGCTTCACTTGCACCTTCCCGTTAATTTTATGTCTAAGTTCCCCCCTCCTCTCCCCTGCCAGGCAATACCCACTCAGGGCACAAACATTGAACTGAGCTCTACATCTACAAAATACTAAATTAATTTGAGGTAAAATCGAACCTTTTGAAATGTTTATATTTGGAGATAAACAGTACATTGTATTGAAGGAAAATACCTGTTAAGAACAAAAGAAAAAAAGCTGATCCATATACATAGTGAGCATGTAGAGGTTTCTTTGAAGATATTTGGTGGGTACACAAGTTGCCTTTCCCCCAACTGCACACCTTATGCCCAAGGACATAGTTAACTCATAACCCTGTTTTATGAATGATTTATGTGAAGATAGGGACTGCTTTGAAGTGTAATTATCTATTTACTGACTATGTACATGTAGTAGCTGACCTCTTTATAAATTATATTACTACAGAGAAATTCCAATATTCTAAGAGAAAAAGAAAATACATTCGAGTTAATATCATACATGTATTAATTAAGTAAATATTGAAGATTCTAAAAAGATGACTATTAATCACTTGTTTAATTCAATTATAAAGTAATAAATTAGTATTTGATTAATTAGTAATTAATTAGAATACTAGAAAGTTTTTGTTGTCGTGCTATTTAATTAACAAGGGTGGTAAAAGGGGGTGTGAATTACATTTCATGATAAATATAATTATATTGAAGCATATCCATGGGTGCTGGGTTTTACTTGTAAATAGTTTAAGTTCATGAGAAGGCATGCAGACCTGGCATTAAGCATTTTAAAACAATTCAATTTTCCAACGGCTTCTGACAGTACTTACTAATAACATATTTATTATTTATTTACAAGTTTCGCCGTCACGTGTATGGCAGGGAATACCCACAGATATAATTATAATAAGGAACAAGGTCGTTAACAACAACTGAGTTACTAGTATGTGATTTGTTTACTAATATGTGATTTGTTTACTAATATGTGATTTGTTTACTAGTATGTGATTTGTTTACCAGATGTTTGCAGAGCCATCCAGTAAACTTTTGTTACCAGATCCCTTACAAGAGCCGTATTTCCAGCCACCATACACGTTGGTCCTGGAAATGACGAATGTTCTGGTCCACCCTGAATATGATGTAAGTTTCCCTGCTCAGTTGCCATACACTGTCCTCACGGGCCAGGTCTTTATTTACTGAGAATATAATGCCAATTTTTGAACATCATGTCAGTAATTTTGAAATGTACAACAGCGATCTTCTGACTACAGTTCATGTGTCACTTCCATTCACATTATGCACCTTTAATTGCCATAAAATGTCACTCAAAGTCTTGTACCGTAGCAATACAATGTCACTCAAAGTCTTGTACCGTAGCAATACAATGTCACTCAAAGTCTTGTACCATAGCAATACAATGTCACTCAGAGTCTTGTACCATAGCAATACAATGTCACTCAAAGTCTTGTACCATACCCACCTTTTCAGAGAAAAAGTGGCTGGAGATTCAGAAAGAGGCCAGGACTGGATGTATTCCTGAGTCAGCTGGGTCCTCCGTTGTTTGAAGTTGTTATTTACACGCATGAAGTGGGATTTGTAAGTACCAACACTACTGCATGAATTATAATTTTTAAATAGCTTCTAGAAAAGTGATATGTTTTGGTACTAATGAATGTTATCCTTGTACGTTAATACTAAGATGTCTGGTAGGTGCCTGTTTGCTCTACAGGTATCCTTGCCTCGTAAAATAATACATGTACCTTATAAATCTGAGCTGCCTGGTTATTAAAAACTGCACACAGTGCAAAAAGCCATGCGCTTGCACCCTTTCTAATTTTCTTGAATCAGCCGCTTTGTAGAAGTGTCACACTGTAAGTTTTCCACTACAACAAGCTCTCACTCAGAGGAATAACAGTGTTGGCTGTGATCAGAATTGATACATAACGAAAATGAAAACAAAATTAGTTTACATCCTAAATTAATGATGGAGAGTTGACACAGAATAACAGAATTGATTTACTCCATTAAGTGTCTTGCATGTTCCAGATACGTGTGCTAAATTAAAATTTCAGTTATTAACTTGAATTATGGAGTCAGAAAATTTGTCTGGGGGGAGATGTTCCACTGGAGTATTGTATGAGGGAAGAGAGAGTGCTGGTTGGAAGAAGTTGACCAAGTCAGGGGGAGAAATGAATGTGTGACTCACTGCCACCAGGCCATGGCTATGCAATATGTAAGATTTGGAACTTCTTGGGTTGCCACAGATCTAACAAAGTAAGTTTTGCTGAATATAGACTTGTGATGTCATTATTTTTTCCAGAGTGCATCGCCAGTTATTGATGGACTGGATCCTAATGGAATGATTATGTATCGACTGTTTAGAGATGCAACCAAATACATTGACGGCACTCATGTTAAGGTATAATCATGTATACTAGATTATTAATGGTGCCGCCAGCTTACCACACATCGTTTGTCTAATAGTGATCATTGTGTTCGTTGCCGTTAATTGCCATTCCTAATTCCCCATGACCACATCTCGTGTAGCCTTGCAGCTCAGTCAGTAGACAAATGGTTTGTAGGTTCATGGGTTCTTTTATTTCCACAAAATCAAATTTACAATATTTAAATCATTGCAATCATTAAAGCTGTGGTGGACTACAGGTGATCTGAATTATTTCTCTTTCTCAATGTGGAACCATTTCTTTTCTAGGGCTAATGCTTAGAAGCTTCTACATGGGATATTCACAGCACTGCAGTGCACCTTCCCAGATTTACTTATCTCACAATTCCCAAACATCAAGTTATCACAACAATTGAGCAAAGGCTTCAGGTAATTTTGTTTCGTGTTGTTCCCTTTAGGACTTATCTTGTCTCAACCGAGATCTCACAAAGGTGCTGATGGTCGACTGTGACCAGGAAGCAACCAAACTAAATGAACGAAACACAATTGTACTCAAGAAATGGGAAGGTGATCCGGCTGATAGAACACTGATTGAGCTAGCTCCATTGTTGCAGAGTAAGTATTTATGACCGTTTTCAGAGGTTCGTATAGATTTTTTATTACAACCATGATATGCTAAAATATTTTTGGAGACCTTTGCATAAATTATTCTTATTGCCATGGCAACAAAGTGCACCGTTATTATTTTGAATCATCAAGTTTGGGTTGTGATAAACAAATAACAAGAGAAAAGACACTACTCTGTGTATGTGCAAGATTTCCCAAACGTTATGAAGACGCATTATTAATATCAAACTAAAGATGAGAATAAGATGTGAAACATTCACTTCACAGTGGCAGGGTAGTAACTGGACAAGTGTTGTTTATGACCAGAACTTCCTACAGCAACACTTCATGTTTAGCAATTTTCCATCGACAATTTAGCACTCATAACAACTCATAACATGCGGGTACCAAATACAGATACTTTGCTCAGATGAAATGTTCTCTTGCCCTCATTAGCGATAGCCACATCAAATGTGAATGATGTTCGAACAGTGTTAGATTTCTATCGTAAGGAGGATGACATTGTGGAAGCATTCAAGCAGAACCAAAAGCGGTTACGCGAACAAGAGGAACAGCAGGCTCAGTTACAACAACAACAGGGGAGTTCGGGCCAGTGGTCAGGGCTGTTTGGTCGAGGACTGTTTGGTGGAGGAGGCAGAACAAAAGCTGTAAGTATCGAGAACTCTGCATAAAAAACTATAAAATGGGAATTTTATATTTACATGATTTGTCTACATCAGCACTTAAAGGAATCCTGAAGTGAAAAACACTTTGCGAGCAAAATGAAAGAACTTATATCGATGAAGTTTTTGTGGTTCATAACCATCACACAAACGAGATGAATTGTAATTGAAATGATGAATTGTAAATTCTCCCAACCTGTTTATAAGAAATGAATGGAGATATTGCCTCGGTATAACTACTGAACCCTAGTTAGCATCAGTGTCAGGATTTTATAATTCATCCCATCAGCCTCAACTGTCCAACCGAGTACCACGTTAGATCAGCGCACTTCAGTGTAGTGACCATCACACCCGTCCACTAACCAGGGGGGCATGGGTTCAAATCCCGCTCAGAGCAACACGTTTTTCTTTCATTTATTTAAGTATACAGCTATTTCAAAAGGTTGACATCCGCAAAGCGCAATACGCAACAGGGAAAGTGCAATACCAAGCACCAAAGTAATTGTGTCTAGCTTCCTCTGTCTTCCAAACAACACGCAGAAGTTGGAAAGTACGTTTAACAACAACTGAGACTTTATTACCACGTATATATCAGTGATTTACAATTTTAATAATACAAAAAGTGACAGATTCAGGTAAAAGTTACTCAGAAATAACTAAAAAGCTAATCGAGCCGAGCAACTACAAGTACAGTCTACGTAGTTAATGGGGTTTATAATAAAGCTGAGGCAAAACGGGAGAGAAAAGAAAGAGAAAAAATAAAATGATTACACCCAATAGGCAATAGACGAAAATTGAAATATGAAGAATAATACCTAAAAAGCAGTACCAGATGAAGATTCAAAAACTATGTCAGATTAGAACTGTATAGATCTAATAGATTTGTTCTTAAAGTATTTTTAAACGATTTTCGAGGAAGTTCTTTTAAATTTTCAGATAGTTTGTTCCAAACAGTAGCTGCTGAAAAGCGAGCATTAAATTTCCCATAATTAGCCTATAACATTAACATAATAGGAAGACATACAAGCTAGCTAAAATTAAATCGACAGCTCAAGTCGTTCGGGATTTATTGGGAGTTGAATGGAGGCTACTCGACACCAGCGGCCATGATCTTGAGGATTCTTTCTCGCCTTTAACTTACTCTATACATACAAAACGAATTTTCGCCTAGCGAGCGAATAACGCCACAAATCGCGCTAAAACCACGATCAATGCAACTCATAACATAAATGCAATACTTTAATTCGTAAAATGTCTCATCCGAGCCTGAAGTCGATTATTTTTCGAATGATTTTGATTTCTCCATACATTTGCTCTTATTTTGTGCATTGAATATTTCTTCGCTTTTGCTCTTATTTATCCTCCCTCCGTTGGTGCCTGTGGTATGATCAACATTTTTCCATTGTTTGAAGAAAATCATTATTTAATACTTTTGTTCTGATTGTTGACCGTACATGTACGTTGCCTGGGAACGGTAGCTGTCAGACGTCATAGTCCAAGATGGCGCGCGGGCCCTTGACTGCCCAAGTGCAAAATAGGCAAACGTTTTTGCATCGTTCTCGTTTGTGTGATGGTTTTGGACTACAAGAACGTCACCTAATAAGTGAACATAACAACTTGCTTCATTTTGCCAGCATTTTCACTTATGTCCAGAAATGCATGCAATTGCGAATTTAACAAAAAAAATTCGTTATGTATTTTACAAAGATCGACAAGGAAATGCAAATGAGACACTCACAATTAACGCTCGTAATGAAAATAACGAAAATTACGAAAATCAACAAGGAAATGCAATCGAGACACTCGGAATCGCCGTAACGAAAGTAACGAAAAGCAACAAGGAAATACAAATGAGACACTCAGAACGGCCGTAACAAAAGTAACGAAAATTACGAAAATCAACAAGGAAATGCAAATGAGACATTCAGAACCCTCGCAACGAAAGTAACGAAAATTACGAAAATCAACAAAATTTCACTTCAGGCTCTTCAACTCAGGCTTCCTCCCAGTGACCTGCGTCACTAAATTAAATTCATTTAGTTCTCTACGCTGATGTCATAAATCTTTTGCATAGAAATAAGAATATCAAATCATTATTTTTGGAACTCAAAGCAGAACTCAGTACTCTGGATGACTGGTTTCTTGGGACTTGCATGTTGAGGACATTTCACAAGAGATTGCTAAATCGATAGGTATACTTTACAAAACTAGGCATTATCTCCACGTGGACTCTCTGGCTAATCTCTATTATAGTGTTATTTACCCTTACATTTCATACTGAACATTGACCTGGGGCAGCAACTACCAAACAAAATTAAAACCAGTTCATATTTTACAAAAACGTGCAATCAGGGCCATTTTATTTGCTGATTATAGAGCTCCAAGTAAACCCTTGTTCAATCAGCTGCATATTTTGACTATTTATAAAATAACTAAAATGCAACCAGAACAGGAAAAATCTCAGTTCTCACAAGAAAATGGAAACTTTTTTATATGCCGTAATCCAATAGCCTGTACCCATAAGAAATCTGTCACCTAGGCTATAGCCTATTCAGAATACTCAAATGCATGTCGTAAAACAAAATTATTTCTCTCTGATGTAATTAATTAATTTATGTATTAATTAATTAGTTGTTATAAACGTGTGCATAAGAAAACAGAAATTAAAAATTTTACGGACCTGAGAATCAGTATTGCCATATAATAACTTTTATTATTACTCCGATCCTATTGCCTATAGTTGCAACACTCCCTCAAAAACTAATAAACAACTATATTTTCGTAAATCAAATACAAATTATGGAAAGTTTGACATCAAATACTCGGTTGTTAAAGCGTGGAATGATATGCCCTAGGTATAAGAAACAGTTCGTCACTCGCAATTTCAAAAAGGAATTTTAGAAACAACATATTTTATTACCAAATTAGCCAAATCCTCTTTATTTAAAAGTCTTTAAATTTAGTTATTTCAATGACTTCCATACAGCACTCAATATATGTGCATTTTACCTCCACCTTATATAACAAGATACGTTTTCATGTACTACCTCTATCTGTCACTTGACAACTATAACTACCGCCTTAAAACCTATGGATTTAGATCTTTATAGGTTACAGCGCCTATCCTTTGGAACTCTTTTCCATTAGTAACAAGGGAGTCTATTTCAGAACCCTCTCAAAACGGTCCAAAACTTTGGCCCAGCGAAGATTCTACATGTTGTTACCGTTAAAACCCGGCTTTACTGGCATTAATTGCAGTACAACGCCTCATATTCGCCGCATATAATCATGGGTGTGAAATTACTGATAAAATGACGATCATCAGTAAAGACCAGTAAAACGGCGCATATTCGTCTTTCGACAGTTAACCACATTACTGAGAAACTGAAGATCGACTGTTTCATGTAAAAGTACAGCGCCCATTACTGACACAAAATGTTTACTTGCTGGAACAACAATGAACGAAGCTGAACGAAATCTGCACAGCGCCGTATAGTGTTCTTACGACGGGTAACGATGAGTTGGAGTTTATTGAGAAAGTAACGATTATCATCTGTGCTATTTCCGTGACACAAAATGTTTACTTGCTGGCGTCATACAGCCTTCTTACGACATAATTAACCATTAGTTGAATTTTAATGAAAACCCAACAATCACCATCGGTTTTATTTCCGTTGGAATGCCCATCTGACATGAAATATTTACTTTCTCGAATAACAATGAACGAAATCGGTACAGCGCCGTATAGTCTTGTTACGACTGGTACCCATGGGTGGGAGTTCATTGAGAAATAAACCATTATCATCTGTTTTATTTCCCTTGGAATGCCCATCTGACACGAAATATTTTTATTTTATTTTTTATTTTTTTTATTTGAACATATCTGTTGAAGCGTTTGCTAAAGAGCAAACATGCTCATCTGAGGAGCTCACTCATGTTACAAAAAATATTATGTGCTGAACGTTGAATTACAGTGCAAGTGCAGTGCATGGGTAAAGACGTGCATTGAAAATTAAACAAGAATAGTTTATGTGGTCGGAGCTATCAGTTGGCAAAGCGATACGAGTCTCTTATAAAGCACTGAACTTGGTAAAATATTTGACAATTTTGCTCATCGCTAAGTAATGGTGAGCCAGAAACAAACAGCTCAGTTTTTTGCCTGTCTGATAACCGAGACCACCAGGGAACAGTACATTTGTACATTTGTTCGTGTACATTCCGTTTGTATATTTCATTTCGCTTTATAAATATCGGATCCGTTGACCATTTGTATGAACTGAAAACTCGATTGGGATGGAACGGACCGACAGAATGGTACAGATGAAAACACGCTAGGGGAGCCTGGGACGAGGAGAATGTCGAGAAATTTTTACAAGATTTTTTTATCGTTTTGGTTGGAATGGCAAAAGAGGAACACATGTTATGTGAGGTTTATTAAACGTGTTTTCCTAGAATTTTACAGTGGAGTTAACTGTACCATGTTTTACCTCTTTTTTTTTGCTTGTACGATATTTTTCGGGACTATGTTGGAAATATCTGAAAACTAGAGCTGAGAGTTGTATTCAACCAGGCATATAAACTATATAGTTGTCGCATAAATAAAGCGAATGTGAAGAAAGACAAGGTCAGATAATTTAACTGTTGTAAGGGCTTTGAATAAAGGATTAAAATGTTCATTGTAGTCTGAAAATGTTACTAAACGAATTACGTTTTTTGAAGAAGGAATATAGGATTCAAGGTAGAAACATATGTGTTACCCCAAGCAACAATAGAGTCATTTATCCGAGAGAAAATAAGCCGCGGCTTACACAGGACGCGCCTTACATACGACACGAACTGAATCTTTTATACGAGTGCGGCTTACACGAAACACGAAGTGCTCGTACAAATGGTTCGCGTCTTAGTTCGCGCCCAGCTAGGTCCAGTGATGGTCACTAATGGCGTACTGTATTTACCTTATAGCATGAAAATAAATAAGCTTAAATTCATGACTTTGAGCAGGACAGATCGAATTTGTAAAAAAATAGTCAAAGACACACAAATACAACTTCGTTATACTAATACTGTACTATGGTGGCCCAGAAAATATCCATATCCCCCCCCCATGGAGGGTCACTGGAAATTCCAGGGGGGGGGGTCCAGAGGCGCAAATTTCCAAGGGCTATGGGGGTACGAAGATTAATATATTTCCA
>JANVCH010071688.1:0-10067 GCA_025505405.1 Epizoanthus rinbou | reverse complement strand
GCATGCACCCACGCGCGCGCACACACACATTCCCGCACGCACACACACACACGCACACACACACACACACATGCACGCAGCGCGCGCACACACATGCATGCACGCACGCGCGCGCGCACACACACACACACACACACACACACACACACATGCATGCATGCGGCACATTTACTCATACATACACGCACATGTAAAACACAATGATATACTGATACGCCGGCACCTAAAACACTCTAAGCATATTTATACTCTCTGACATACGTGCATACGTACCATCGCAAACTGTTTGTGATAGCATTCCCAGCGTATGCTTCGTGTTTTTTGGAAATCACGTCCCAAACAGCCTTAAATGTTACGTAAAGCTAGATAGGACGGGATCTATCCTTACGCCTTGTTTGCGAGTCGTCGGGGACAGATCGGAGATCAATCGTTAATGTTTTGCCATTATCACAAATTATCGCAATTAGCTGTTTCTATTTGTTTACGACGTGTAACGTTTATAACCTTGATATGCAGTATGGAATAAATTCCTAAGCAATGTAGTATTGATTTCAGAATATATTCGAGGCATACTTGATGGAGGAGAGAATACAGAACCATTTGATATCACAGGCCACCCAGCTTTGACCATTAATGCCGGGTTCTCCGATGGTCTGCCTGTGGGAATGATGATTGTTGGCCGAATGTTTGATGAGGTGACTGTCCTAAATGTTGCTTATGCTTGGGAGAAGATACGAGAGACGAAATAAATCCGCCCACAAGCATCATTCATGCCACAGGCCACCTACCACTGGCCATTACCGCCGGGTTCTCCGGTGGTCTGCCTGTGGGAGTGGTAATTGCTGGCCGGAAGATTGATCACGGGCACAGAGAGTAATAAATACTGAATTAATGGTACAAACCTAACGCGCGTGCGCACAGCCGCCACACTGAATCTGGAAACAGAGTAGGCCTGGGTTCAAACTAGTTTCTAGGTCTACAGTAAGTTTACAATCGCGCGGTTTCTCCCGAACATTCTCCGAAGATTTGTGTACTTTGAAATACAATACACAAATGTTCGTACAGAGACTTCGTCGAAAAAGATCGGTAGGAAAACGCGCGTCAGTTGCAACCATGCGGAAACTGGGTACAAATATAACACGGGCATGCTCTACTTCTAGATTCAATATGGCGGCTGAGCGTATGAACAAAAAAAGTCGCGAGGTTTTATTACATTTATTCATTATTTATTACACTCAGCGCCCGCGGATTGATGAGGTGACTGTCGGTACTAAATGTTGCTTATGCCAGGAAGAAGATATAGCAAGCGAGATAGAAAGATCCACAGGTAGACTCGTGACCCCCTCAGAAACTATCATGTAACAATTTAGAATATAATTGTGGAACTGTGGAGAATTTGGGCCTTCTTGAAATGGCTTGGAATGCATGGGGTTCTCGTTGAATTCTAACTCATAGCTGACACAATAAATGTGTATCTCCACTCGGATTCACGGCAGTGCTGGGATATGCGACTGATATACGTAGTTTAACGATCCATGTCGGCTAGTCCTATGATGAATATCAGCATTTCGCTTTAATAAGACTACCAGGTACAGAGGGCAATTCCTAGACTTTCTCAAAATCCTTCGCATCGTCTTTCCGGTCCGGTCTTGGGATCTTCGCACCCGGTTAAAGTAAATTGCTTAAAATAATAATAAACTTTAATAATCACTTTTGGCGGAAAGAATTGCATTATATAAGTAAAATAAAGTAAAAGCTAGTAATTCCCGCGTGTTATGGTGTATATATTAATGCGCAATCAATCTATACTACATGCATGTTCCACACTGTTTGCTCTGCGGGTGAAAGGATCAAGAATCTTTCTGTAATTTTTGTGTATATGTTCGGCACTGTGTTCTGAAACGGATTAATAATAATAATAAAATTAATTTATAGTGCGCGTATTTCATATGAATATGTTCATGCACGCATTACAATATGATAAAGAAAAACCTATCTATTAAATAAAGTTACAAGTTACAACATTATAAAAATCTACAATAATACGGTTAAAAGCGATACGTTATAAAATCTATAATAAAAATTAGAAATATAAGAAGAACATTATTAACAATCAAAAGCTGTTCTAAAAAGATGAGTTTTTAGTAAGGATTTGTAGCGGATAAAATTGGTCTCTGCTCTAACAGCGCGGGGAAGCTTGTTCCACAGGGCAGGTGCCGCTGCTACAAATGCCCTGTCACCTAAAGTTTTATAAGTTTTATAAGAATTAGAGGACAACAAGCAAAATATGTAGGGTCGATAACAAGAATATTATCAAGAGATTGCCTGCTTTTAATTTTATCAAAATCTGAGTGACGAGTCTTTGACTTAGCTGCACTGAGTTTGCGCGCACTGATGCACAACACAAAAACAGATCGGTTGTCATCGAAGCTGTGGCCAATGTTGTTGTTATTCCGGCCCAAGGCCGTCTGCGTTTCCGTCATGTAAAAAAGTATTGGTTTATCCTTGGCACTATTACATGAGAACTGATCTTTTCGTAGCGCGTCGTTTGTAGTTTCTATTTACATCTATTCATGGCAGGCTGTTCTGCTCGGAGAACAAGCTAGTTAAACCCAAGTATAGTTGTGTCGACTCCAAATTACATTGTAGATCCTGTCAGAGTAAAACGGCATTTACAGCTGCAACAAGTGCTCGACCATTTCGTTGAGCTCATCTGCATCTGCTTTCGTGTCCGATTTTGTGATGCGATTGCTGCCACTCTGGGAGGAAGAGCTTGAACTCCCACTGAGTTCCTGGACAAGATCTTCCATTTCTCTCCTTCGTTTTTCAACTGACTCAAAAATACTTTCTAGTTCATCTTCAGCATTTGTCGAAAAGTCCGCTTGATAATGGCTTTGTGCCTGATTATCGTTCGATTGCATTGAAGAATCAGAGATATTAAATGATGTATTAGAGTTGTGCAGTGTTTTCACATCGTCTAGAATCTGATCTAAATCTCTGTCACAAGCGTTTCCTCTTGGCAAAGCACCTTGCTTGATATTTTCATCCAACCCATTCTCCAGTTTAGAATCTGCACTCAATTCTTCGTCGGGACTAGATATATTCCGTTCTTGATGAACTAACTTTCTCTTTGGCGTGGATGTTTTATATTCGTTCCTCTGAGTCATTTTGAGCAGAAGTAAAGCCTGAGCAAGGTCCTTTTAACTCCTCCGTTCTGCAAAACATTTATTTCTCATTAGTGCTTAAGCTGTTTAGCGTCGTAAACTAATTAACAAGGCATTTTCGTTTTCTTCGCCCGGATTTTCGAAACAGCAAGTACAAATACAAATTGTATTATATATTTAGCTAAATAATCCCTAGTTAATCGTAATTCACAAGCTTTCGTGGCCAAATCAGCGCTTTGCGGTTATAAAACATCTATCAGTCAAATAATTAACGTGATATATGGAACAACAATAAATCTAGTTTATAAACAGAATGAGAATAGAACTACCACGATTGGTGTAATTTGCAGTCATCGCCCCATTGTGTGACACAGTGCACCTGTTTCTACTGTGTGCACATTCGCCAATTAACTAGAACCGCAATCTCTCCAAAGCCGATAGGACGCTTCTGATATGATCGCAAACATTGCTGACACAATGCTTCTTTATAATTGGAAAATGAGTTTCATATTGTCGCAATGCTGAAGTTGCGGAGAAAAAAAAGCTGTAGTCGGGTGTCTTTTTCCTAACGTGGTTCTGACTATAGACACATTTTTACGTGGAAAATAAGGCTGCATCCAGCACTGACCTCTTCTCATTGCATAGCCTCGATCTCTCAAAGATGGGGGTAGCTGTGGTGGGTGAATGCCTGCAGAAAATTAATTTGTCATATATAATCCCTGCCAAAAAATATTTGCTTTTTAGAGTTTATATAAGGTTTGGTACGGTATTCTTACTACAAGAGAGGCAACATCTTTTACAATTCTACAACAAAATCACTTCTTTATCCCTCTTTTCAACATTTTTCAGGGATTACCTAGATCACGGGCATCCAATGTAATTCGCACTCTCAAGTTAATCCCATGCTCTTCCTGTCACGTGCTTGCAACTTCTTAGATTTTAGTAGATTTTAGTTAATAGATAGATATTTCTTAGATTTTAGTAGATTTTAGTTAATAAATAGTAGATCTATGTGATTGGCTCTGAAAAGCCCCACAGGGGAGAGATGATTGGTTGAAAACGGTAAGCTTTAGATATCTCGCAAGGAAATGGAAGAAAATCCTGCCACTATTCCTTTCGCGGTACCAAATGGCATCTTGGTATTGGTGAATCTTATAGGAAACTTTATCGTCTGCGTTGTTATTCTACGAAACAAGTTCATGCAAACTCCGATGAATTATCTACTTTTCAACTTGGCCATCGCCGACATAACTGTTGGCCTGTATAGTCTACCCGTGCGTGTGTTGGGACCGCTATACACTCACCCTGGAGGAACACTCGGTGATTGGCTCTGCAAGTTGGTCACTGATGATCATGTTCTGTTCAACGGGGCAACAGCATCTGCTCTCACTTTATCGTTCATCGCTTACGAGCGCTACCAAGCCGTGGTGAATCCACTTACAGCACGTGAAAAAGTGACAAAACGAAAAGTGTTTGTCTTCATTGCAATTGTTTGGGTTATGGCGATTGGTATGGGGATTTTTTACAGAGTTGCGAAGAATTTTGATGTAACTGCGGGACAGTGTTCCATAAGATCCGAGTTTAAAAATCATGTTGCTATCTACACCATCTGTTATGCAGGTGTTACGTTTGGGATTCCGTTTCTCTTTATGCTTGTGCTGTACGGCCGGGTTATCTGGGAACTGACAAGGAAACAGGAGCGGACTATTAACAGAGATCAGATGGCTGTACGTCGCGTCAGGAAACGAATAACAGCCATGCTTGTGATTGTCACTGTCGTCTTTGCTGCTAGTTGGGGAGTCAGCTCTGTGATTGTCTTTGTGAACGGCGGGTATGTTCCTGACAATCTAACAGCAATGATTTGCCATCTTCTTGTGAGTGTAAATTCAAGTGTAAACTGTTTCCTGTACGCCTTATTTAGTATTCAGTTTAGACAAGGTATTAAGAATGTGTTTAGTGCGTGTGTCAAGAAACGTGAACGAAATATTATTATAATGCCTCACATTCCAAAACAGCGGAAAAGAGCGAAAAAAACATCAGATAAGGAGAAAACTGAAACAAAAAAACAGAATGTGTTTAGTTCGTGCGCCAAGAAAAGCCAACACGATATTACCCCGAGCAGTACCTCTCATATCAATTGCAGTTTACTTGTTTGCCACAATTATTTACATGAGGATAAACATATATAGGTAAAAGTGGCGAGGAAGCCCAAAAGAAACCACGGAGCTTATAGGTATTGGGCTCCCTCTAAAGGCATTTCACATCAATAACATTACAAAGCTGGTATGGCTATTAGAAAACACATAATTGAAAACAGATATATATATATATACAGTGTATATAACAAGACAGCCGAAAGCCATGAAAACAACGTGGGAATGGACGTGAGTGATAGCAGAAAACATTAAACCTGAAAAAGCATTGGTATATGTCATTGATAACAGTAGATGACTCGTTCTACAGCGTGAAGGTCAACTATAAGAATCAACCAGATTTAGCAATCACATTTTCTCGGCCTTCGTTTAAAAAGCATATAAATTATTTTACTAACATTTCCGGGATTCCACGAAATATAGGGATACCCAGTCTTTTGCTTTGATCCTAAATTTGGGCACATTCTGTCAGCTGTAAATAGGGAAATCTTCCTTCCTGTTGAAATGCTCATTACAACATTTTCAATCATCGTTGGCAAAGTTGTTTACAAGGAAAATATGCATGGAACATGAAAATCCCATTTTGAAAAGGGATGCGTATACAGTTTGTGAGACATAGATATAGATATGGACATAGAATGAAAATCAGAAAGAAACATTTTCGAGCACATTCTTCGCCTCGGCTAGAATTAAATTCGTAGCTCTATCAGTTTTCCTTCATTTGTATGTGAATCCAAGGAGCTTGAATGGAACTATCAATATCATTTCAACTGATAAAATGGTAATTATTTTCACGACTAATACTCAGTAATATCGCGTCTTTAAATGTACCACAAGTTATAGTTATTTGGTAATTATAGTATGATCTGGAGATTTCTTTGAGCAAATAAAAGTAAAGTAACAGAATAATTCTGTATCCATTCAAAAGATATTTTATACCTTGAGAGACGATCTGCTTATATTCGAAGATACATTTAGAAAGCATCTTTGTTTCCAAATGCAGACACCTAATCAAGGTATAAAAAGGACCAATAATTTCTACTAAGAATTAGCATATGAAAGGCACTTAAAATTGCCAATTTGTGATAAATCGAATTCAAATCATATGCGGATGATAAATTTGCACATGGCAGAATATACAGGTATCTGAGCGCCCAAAATATATATTTTGAACAGCATACTCTCTCACATATCATAAAGTGAGTTTCTTTCAGTGTGAAAAATCGCTGCATTGAACTAGGAAAAGACGCAGGCAGCGATGTATGCAATGATTTAGTTCACAGGAACTGTTGAACCAATTTATCGAGGTTTTTGTAAAGCACACTAGGGTTTTATGATGCTGGTTATTTTTAAATTGACAACTGAATGCTAGATTCCATGTTTGAGGATTTATTGGAAAATAATGACTAGGAATTTGGTATGACAAAGTAAATGACTCGCACGGTTTGAAGCACATGGATTGAGGAGTTTGAAGAAGAGACATGTTCATCTATAACATTTCTCCAGAAAATTTGTGAGAAAGTACAACTCCCAGAACATATGTTCTAAATTTTCTACGTGATTATTATTGGCAATGCCAGAGAATATGGTCTGTTTCATTAATTGTTTTGACACATGAGAGATAGTTATTTTGATTAATTCGACATATTCACAATCAGATAATAGCGAGGTATTTAGCTACCCAAAAAAGGACCTTTCGGGTTTGAATGAGTATTTTAAATAGTTACTGTAATTAAGGAGTGGTCTGATTAATATCCTGATAATATGTTCGCATCTGAGATATCTGTGTTCTTCTCCAAGTGTAGCGTTTATTCTCACGGTTCAAGATTCGCCAAATATCTACTAAATCTAAAGTCTCCTTTATGGATTTCAACTTTCTTCGAGATTTGGAGTTCGTAGTTTCATTGCCTCCCGACTTATCTTTGGCAAGGTCTAATATTAGGTTGAAATCTCCGCCAAATATTATCTGTTCACATTGAAAAGAGGTCAAATGTTCTTGAATCTGTTCAAAGACAGTTGGATTATCTTGATTTGGTGCGTAAATATTCAACAGAGTTAGTATTTTGTTCTCAGTTTTGATGTCACATAAAATAAATCTTCCCTGTGGATCGGATAGTCGTTTCAAAATTTGAAATTCAAAGTTGTTATTAACCCTATCTTACAAGTGCACGCACTGATTTCAATTGATTATAACTTTTGCATTATAAAAGCAATAGTAACCAAATTCCCTGAGTTTTGCTAAAATTTATCGAACTTTAGTTTCGTAGTAAGATCTGTTGATTAGGATGTGCTCCATTACCATGGTAACGGATTTGTTGATGGTAGTTTTTCTTATTTTTTTTACTGTTTCAATATTTTTATGAGGATATAGGTTTTATTGGGGTAATATGTTTGATCTATCACCCTAAAACAAATAATTAATCATTTTGTATCTGCACCAGTCGATGGCGTCATCATGACGTCACAACTGATGAGGTCATATTGATTGCGCAATATTTTGAAAAATAAATATTTGTTTTCCCAACGCAAGTCGAGGATAACGGTAAAATTGTCTCTAAATTTTGGTTTTTAAATTTTGCACAATTGAAGATATATTTTCCGTCGTGTTTATGTAAATGATTTTGATTCCATCTATGTCAAATTCCTGTAAAACGCAATATTGCATTTATAACGTCATGGTGACGTCATCATGACGTCATCTTCAAATCACCTTCAAATTATTTGTGTTGTGAACACATTTACTTTTGCCAAATGGCTGGAAAGTTAGAGGAAGCAGTCAATTTCCCATTTGTGACGTCATAATGATGTCATTATAATGTCAATTGTCAATTAAACCATACCAGCTGATTTGTCTTGTGACCAACTAGAGTCGTGCCAAATTTCGTTCAAATTGAGTTAATTGATAGGAAGTTACAGGCCGCGTGCACTTTGTGCCCCACCCCCGTGTAGAAGCAACTCAAAAAAGCCGGTGTCAGATAGGGTTAAACACACAGTTAGTTTGCAGTCAATTAACCTACAATTTTGTTTGTTTCTTATTGTGCTACTTGTGTAATTAAACTACTTATTGTGTAAACTAATGCTAACACCCCCGGCTAACACCTAGTCTTGGGTTCCTTTAGAACATATTCAGCTACCACAATATTGTAACGGTAATGTGACGGTAACTGTAACGTAACGGTAACGGAAATGAGAACAGTAACGGTCACTGTAAAGGTAACAGTAACGGTAACGGTATCGGAAATGGCAACAGTATGTTGGTAATGGTAATGGTAATGGTAATGGTAATGGTAATGGTAATGGTAATACTTTTATTCCTCGCACGTTCCATACGAATATCTACAAATACACGCGCATTTATAGAATCCTCCCCATTCTATACTTTGTATATAGCAAATCATTATAAATCAGTTCCAATGTATTATATATCAGGAAGTTTAAATTTAGGACATATGGATTACAATTTACAGCAAGATCGAGGGATCCCCCAGTTGCGGGACTGGCGAGTTAAGACCTGTGGTGAATGCGATACATATGATGGCGATACATATTTTACCCTCGCGGCTATGCGTTATGCATACGTTACGTTAACTTACGGTTTTGAAAATCTTGTAGTGGTAGCCCGATGGGCGCTTTCCATCCACACGGATTGTTAAATTCACCTTGCAGTCGTAGATTGTCGTCTTCGTGTCTACTGTGCACTGCGGAGCGATTTCTTGCCAGTCCGCCGTATGAACTCCGATGCCAAATCCTTCCCAGATTCCTTTTTTCTCTCCGTACTTCGGCTCTCCATGTTCTGCGTGAAATGTGTTGATTTCAACCTAATAATATTGACAGTCGTAATTATGCCAGTTACCAGTGCTGTGGCTTCATTATTCGAACCGTTCACTCTGGCGTCGAAAATATAACTATAAAATCTTAAACTTTTTATTTCAAACAAACTTTAAAAACATATTTTGAATAACACAAGTTAAACCATTAAGTTCAATATTTTCCAATTCAGACAATTTTCTCATGTCATTAATGAGGATGGAGGATTTATAATATTCAATGTCATAATTAAATCATGAATTATTGCTATTATCGTTAGATTAGCAATAGACTAATTAATTGTCAACGAGACTAGTTAATTGACAACTGCATGTTTAATTCCGGTAAGTATAAGAGTAAGAGTAACAGACTAAAGGAACTCTATACTCCTCATCCCCACCCCCCCCAGTATCACACTACTTGGTACCTGTTGTTTGATTATCCACCCGTAGGCCCAGTGAGAATACTTGTAGTAGATCATCGCATTTTTTGCCAGAGACGTCAGGAATTTGTTCCGATAAAAAGCAGCGCCATTGTATGTCGTGTTCTTCAGGGAATCAATCTAGAACATGAAGTTAGATCAGCATAACTTATGTATCCATAAAGATACAAGTCATTCGATATTTGAAAAGGACAGACTGTATTGAGAATATTTATCCTTCCAGTTGGAGAACGAAAAGCAGTTGCAAGTCCGAGGAAACGGCTGACTTACCATAACTTGCATCGTGTAAACGTGGAGCGCTGCGTAGTCTCTGAATGGAATGAGGCCTGCAAACAAAACTTTACTGATTACTTTGTATCTAAAGTTACTATAATTACAAGAATAAAAAATATTATTATTATTATTATTATTATTGTTATTATTATTATTATTATTATTGTTATTACAGGATACTGGCAACTGAATTAAATTTGACTAATCTAGTCGCATTGTCAATGTATT
>JANVCH010071677.1:0-10068 GCA_025505405.1 Epizoanthus rinbou | reverse complement strand
GATACTAATAATACTACTAATAATAATAATACTAATAATACTACTACTAATAATAATACTAATAATAATACTAATAATAATACTAATAATAATAATACTAATAATAATAATAATAATAATAATAATGTCTTTATTCACTAGATAAAATACATATCTAATGTTCTAATACGAAAAACATTTTCCTCCAGCGTGTCACGCAAAAATGTAGCACTGCACGTTGGAACGTATTGTTGCTCGTATTACCACCCGTTGGACAAATTGCAATGCAACAAATTTCTTTGTTGCAGGTTGTGGAGATTTTATGCATAATCTAGATGCGACTTCTACTTTGTAAAACAAAATTCTGCAACTTGCAACAGAGAAATTTGCTGCATTGCAACTTGTTTTACAAGTGGTAATACAAACAACAACACGTATCCAACCTGCAGCGCTAAGTGCTGAGTGTGTTAAGTGCAATTTGATATGAACTATGTGCAATTTCGTATAAACGTTGCGCAATTTCGTATAAACTATCCACAAATTGGTATAAACTGGTATAGCTTCACGCCATTTGGTATAAACTAAGCGCAATTTACATTGTTGCCCGACAATTTGAAGGAAAACAGATTTGTCAGCTACGTAAAACTGTAAAGTACAAAATGTAAATTAGTGTAATATGTAAATGCAAATAGAAATGTAAAGTACAAAGTATTCAAAAAAGAAAAAGAAAAATTAAAAAAGAAAAATATTGAAGGAAAATGTTGCGCTTATTAAGTACTATACTTTAAGATAATATTGTAAAGATAAACAATACTTGGAATCAGCAATGCCATACTTGTACCAACACATCTTGAATAAAACAACGTGGCATTGATACTTTTTAAGGTGCTAAACACAGTTCAACTTTAACTTCTCATACATTAAAGTCTCATTACATAAGTCAAGATAATTGTCACTCACAGTTAACAAGTTATATTCCTGTGTAGATATTCAAAAACGTTGATTGAGATCATAATTAGGAAGTGGAAAAAAGATTTAGTAATTGGTGTCAGTTCTCACGACACTCGTCTCCACGCTAAATACTTTTACTAAGACAAGTTAAAATTCGTCTTTCTTGAAGAAGGACTACAGAAAAATCATAAAATATGACAGTTTTACAACATTTTATATATTTTTAGTAAATCATTACTACATATTGTCACTACGTATTGTTATCGTCAAACAATGATGATTGTAAATCAAAAACGCAAAGACAAGCAGCCAAACTGGAGATAAAGATGTCAGTCCTACCTGGTGACAAAAATGCTCCACTTGTCTTCATGGGCACGGCTGGTGGCTGTCGAGTATCATCATCGTCAAAGTCATCACTAGACGAGGATGCAACACTCTAACAGAGACCAGAACAAAGTAACTATACTGAACAAAAAATCGATCATAAAAAATAGGATTCTTTAAAATCTGGGGAGAGGCACAGGCGATTTTCTCTCGCTTTTGTACATGCAGGGAGGAATGCAAAAAGTGCAGCAGCAATTTCTATCTCTGCATGGGAAAAAAACAATTTTTTCATCCCCTTAGGCTCCAACAAAAATATACCTTAATCAGCACCTTGAAAGTTCATCAAAATCATCTTATTCTGTATCTAACCTACTTATCAACACTGCTGGCTTCGTTAAGCTAGATCTTGATATACATGTAAGCCTTCGTGGTGTGTGTGTGTGTGGGGGGGGGGGGTTGGGGAAGCTTAGTATAGGAGTGCCATTTGCATTTGAAAGTTGGGAGATTATCTTATTTCAGGGAGGTTCAACTTCGGTAAGGAGTTTCTTTATGGACCTTTATCATACATCAATAACTAATGCTCATGAATGCAAAACTGAAAACACATTTGTGAAAATCAGACAAAATGTTTGAGTGGACATTATCTGCTTGATAGGACTGACCATCTGTCTGCAAAGAAAGGATGCAACTCGTAGTCAACTTTCTAGATCAGGACGTTTCAGGAATACCTTGAGGCTACTTGTTGAAATCCGATGCCGATTTTGTGGCGGCGTTGATGGTGAACTAACAGGTTCGTATGTTGAACTACCACACTTGTCCTTACTTGCCAACCTTGGTCCAACACTGGCGTACATGTCTGCACCTAGGGAGGGCAAGCAACATTAGTCTTTTCAGACACTGAAATCTTCTATTTTGTGCTTGCTAAGCTAATAAGACTAAGTACTAAATCAAAGTACTTGCCAGGAATATGCGCAATTTTAGAACTATGAAAAATAAGTCTTAGACGTAGAGGTAGAAGTATCTCAAATGCGATTACATGGCTTGCAACAGTATCCGACTCTCGCTGCAAAGAAGTACAAGCACCTGAAAAACACAATTCCACAAGGTAGGCACTCACAAACAATATTTTCATATTTCATTGGTCTGGATTCCCCAACAAGGGCTTCTGGTGGGTTATTCTTTACTGGCAACTGAGGAGTCTGCACAGGCTCAGGAGGACCAAAATGCAGCTCTCCATCAAACTTTCCTGTTGTTGTTAACATTTTCTATCATTATGTACATTATTTTATTTTCACCGTTTTAACCTATATTTTTATCACGGGCCCGCAGTAATTGGCCAACGCTGTTGCGGTAACCCTGCCATAAGTAATATATTATTTCATGTGTTTGTGTGTGTGTTGCTTCTTCTGTTATTCAGTTGTAAATTTAAGGGCAAAGCTAATAAAATAAAATAGAATAGAATAGAATAGAATAAAATAAAAATATATATTGTACAAATGAAGTTTACTGTTGCTGCCATATTTTCTGGTATATACATGTAGTACTGGGCCAAGTTGTTCGAAAGCCGATTAACACTAACCCAGGGTTAAAATCCATGTTTGTATTTACTACCTTGGCAGCCATTTTGGGTCAAGCAAATGGGTTTCCAAGGAAAGACTCGATGGTATTTTATAAGCCCCAGAAACATATTCCAACGCGAAGAAATTGCTTTTTGAATTTAGTTTAACCCAGGGTTAAAGTTAACCACCTTTTGAACAATCGGGCCCTGATGTACAATTACCTTGGGCTTCAACACTCTTCGTGTCTGCGGTCTGGTTACTACTCTCCCTGGAAGGCTTATTGTGACCTTGCTGTCTCCACGAGTCCTTTGAGGAGTGCACAAAACCTTTCAACCCTCCCTTGCCACTATCATCCTGTGCTAAGGAGTACAGGAATGTGGAGCCTGATGGCAGTTGATTGGTTGAACCGTCGCAGCTGTTCCTTTCAATAACCGGCACAGTTGCCAGACTGTAATTACTGTAATCAGAACCCTGTCTTTTTATGCTCTTTTTAGTTTTATCAACAGAAGCATACAGTGAGTCTTGCACAGTGACTTCTGGGAATAGTGGAGGGCTTGAATCAATGGAAGAACTATTCGGTCGTTTTGGTACTGGCGGCTTTGTAGTGTCAGGAACATGCCGTTCACTGTGAGAGCTGTTTACAAGGTTGAAATTGGCGAGTTGTAGAGGAGGTCTTGGATTGGCTTTAGGTTTAGTCACTGCCTTTGACAGTGACCTGCTTTCAGATATCCGCGGTATCTCTTTGGTTGACGTTTCTGGAAGAGTGTTAGTCCTTGGCAATGATGTTTTATGCTGAGCTATTGATGGAGTAACTAAACAATATGAGCCGACTGGCGTCTTGACAGACTGGGCATCATTTCTGCCTGCAGACTGGCCATGTCTGGGAACAGGCGTAGGGATGTCCGGTTTGCAAAAACCATCTGATACTGCAACCCCACCCATTCTCGGGTCGGCAACAGCTTTCTGTGTTGCTAATGGCGACTGGTATGCTGCCTTATTTGGCAATTGGTAGTTGGAATTATTAACTTCTCTCTTTGTCTCAGTTGATGATGTACCTGGAACTGCATAGAGACCAATCTCGTCCAGTTGGGAAGACGTCCTTGGAGTGCCATCTTTCTTAGCAATTGCTTCTGGTTTCGGAGCCACTAAAAATAAACAAAAATTATGCGTCAGTCTGAAGTAATTCCAACGTATTAAAAAGTTCTGACATGCTTTTATTTAACATATCACACACCGTATCATCTACGTGCAAGAGAATGAGTATCTTCAAGTTACACTGTGAATAATCAGCTTTAGTTATTCCTCTTACTAACAAACAGACAAGCTGTGAGTCATCTTTGAGCTGTGCATTCTGAAAATCCAGACATTCGTTGCAGCCTCGAATAAACAATCTCCCCGAATCAGATTGTCCAGTACTGACCTGCTCAAAAACGATCTGTGCGCTCCGACTGGTCAGCCCAGCTAATGTTACATGGAGACGCGACAATTGAATCAGTCTAGAAATGACTTAGTTTCTCTAAAGATATTCCTGTCAACATTGCTTCTTAGAGACCTTCAATAAACGATTACAGCATACAGCAGTTGAACGGCTTATAATTTTTCATTATGCGGTATGCTGGCAATCTAACCTGTAATCAATGTCTCATTTGAGACCTATTTTCTGCTATTCTCTCTACTGTTTAGTTTAGTTTATTCTCTCTACTGTTTGGGATATACCCTTACAAGCAATGTTACGTCTTTAATTTGCTGACCACTCACCAGTGATATCGCAGTTTCTAAACTACACATTTTGTTTTCCAAAATAGCTATGGGAATAATGGAAATACATGTACATGTACAATAGCTAATCATATAATTAAGTGTCACTTTCAATATCAACATAGGCCTGAGATTTGAAACGGACTTCAATTGAAGAGACAGCAAAGCATGGATAATAGGTGAAATGAAACTTACCATCCCGTCCCCCCGCACCACTACCACTCCCAAAACACTGACTCCAAGTAAAATACATGTACGTCATCAACTTACCATCTAAAATACTTGATCAATATCAGAATACTCTCAGTATCTTGGAGTTCATTGTGTTTGCTAATAGGCCTATTTTCTTTTTTACTGTTTATACATTCTAACCAGGCCTTAATTCTTGGTTATACTGCAATGTACATGTATAACAAGCGAAGAAATTATATTACTTTTTCTTCGTTTGCTTTCGGCCAAGGAATGCCTGATCACAGGTTATACTACAATTACGAGACGGGGTCTGTTCAGCTTCTCTTGATATAACCCAAGTTATTCCTTAATTATTATTCACAGTGTCTCTGAACACACCGACAGTTGCCATTCACAATGTAGCCTACCCACACAACTTATTTTCGATTACATGGCTTGCAACAGTATCCGACTCTCGCTGCAAAGAAGTACAAGCACCTGAAAAACACAATTCCACAAGGTAGGAACTTACAAACAACATTTTCATATTTCATTGGTCTGGATTCCCCAACAAGGGCTTCTGGTGGGTTATTCTTTACTGGCAACGGAGGAGTCTGCACAGGCTCAGGAGGACCAAAATCAATCAGCAATCCTGTTGATTTGAAGCTGTATCGTTAACTAATAATTCTTCAAACACGATTCACATTCCTTGTGATAGCGCCATTATGTTGTTAGAAAAGTGCAGGTGCTAAAGTGAAATCCTATCTCTGAGCAATTGACTCACAATAGCCGGTTATGTAATGAAAGATTTAGTGTTCTCCTCAGAATGATTAGCACAAATGATCTGGTTAATTTCTTAACGATGAAGTTGACTTATCATTTTCGTTAGCAGTTACCAATTTCCAGTTCACTGTCTTTAATATTTCCATAACAAACTTATTAGTGAATTTATAAATATTCTTTTACCTGTAACGTTTACAGCGGGTTTAATCATTAAGTAGTTTCATAATTCAAACTGATCCTCAGCTTTTGTTGACACTTGAAATATTTGCAGATTTTGATAGTGTCCTCCAACGTTCATGTACACGAAGTTTCACAATCTCCCGACATTTTCGACACTCACTTAACTCAGTACATGGAGTGAACCACTTTCTACCATTCCACCAAAACCGACCATTAGATAGTGCTCTTATACACTGAGGCAAAGTGGTATCATATTACCTTTCACACTAACACACTGGACCACACTGGTAAAGGTGAATCCCGAAATGTCTCAAACTTTTCCCTGAATACTCATTAAAATTATTACATGTATTAAATAAGCTAAAGTGAAATCTCTTAATACAAATCCAAAAGACTGATTTAAAGGTGAGCATGTATACCATACATGTAACTAGCTAGAATGTCCCAAACTCAATGTCTTGAAGTCGAACCGCTTACTTTGAACTGTCCCAAATAGTTACACTGAACTGTAGAAAACATCACTAAACCGGTAAATATATAGGACATATACTGTACATATACATTTCCATTATGATGACATTATGAACTAAAAGTGGATATGCTATGCTCGTCATTGTGCAGGTGGCAGATTTTATTTGACGTTTGCCAATAGGTTAGGGATAACACTCGAAATACACTGCACAGCCCATTCACCCATGTCGCAAAAAACATAACCTGTATTGACTTTTAGTTGTCAAATCCCATCATTGAGCTTACATGCAAATGTGGACAAATTAATTATAAAATGATAATATATATGCTATTAGCTGACTTGACGACACCAGTGTAAGCACATGTAGTTTCTCATTGTGATAATGATTTTAAAATTAACTACCACAATTATTATTAATTATTATTATAAGTATTACTATTATTATTATCAGCATTAGTATCATTATTAATATATTAGTCTAATTGTTTTAATCTTTTTAAAAATTAAAAGTGTTATACTCCAGACCCAACTTCAGTTGTGCTCGAGATGCTCAGTTATGGCCATGAATTTGATGTTGTATGGTCAAATTTGAAGTGGCAACTGTCCTACACTCCCTCCCCCTGGCTCCATAAAGCCTTGTGTATCATTATAATATTAGTTGAGGTGCTGAAGAGTGCAAGTGATAATACAGAAATGTATACTGTGAGATGCAGCAGGCAGGTCACCACTCAACACAACATCTACAAGAACCAAGTATAAAAATTGTCCTAGCTCCCCAGGAGTTTCTATAGCTCAGTGGGTAGAGCATTTGCCCCGTGTTTGGAAGACTGGAAGGTCGTGGGTTCAAATCTTGTCAGGGACTTAGATTTTTTTCTGAGTTTATGAGTGTTCCAACTTTCTTTCTTTACAAGTAAAGCTTAAGGTTTTCACCCAACACAGGTTACATGTATGTGAATGTTGAATCAAACACTAACTCTATTTAAATGTAGCTTTACAGTATGAAAATCAAATGTACAGGCAAGCTGGCAGGACGGGGATGATGCACCATTTGGCCAGTAAAAATTGTTCTTTCTGGTCTCCAACTGCTGCTGAATTTCAGCTCAAGAGGGAAAGACATGGCACTACCTTTCACATTATGAATGGCATGCAAGCAGTATCAAGTCAAACGTTAGCTTACCTTCTGGGACTTCTCTCTTTGGTTCTCTTGATGCTGGAGGTGGAACAACATAATTACCAAGACCTCCAAGTAAATCTTCTTTGCTTAACTTCCGGCCTTTTACCGGTAAAAACTCATAGTCAGCTCCACATGGCAATGACTTCCTCTCTGGCCGTTGTGGCAAATTAACAATAGCCTTATTTGCTGCTGTGGTGGGTTTGCTACTAACATCAACGTAACTACCATTAGTTGGAGAATTGGAACCAATTTGTTTCTTCTCATTATCAATTGTCACATTGACATACATGCTCCCTTGATTGGAATTTGCATTGTTGCCCACTGATGTTGGCTTCTGCCTCACCGGTGAGGTAGAATTAGTATTTTGTGAGGCAGCTTCGGCAGAAGCCCGATTTGGAATGTTTAATTTTGGACGTTCATTGACCAAAGGTTTCTGAGAAAGGACCTCTGGTTTCTTATGTCCGTTTGGTAAAGGTTTTCTTGGCTGTTTTGCCACAGGACGAGGGCTGCACTGACCATCCTTCCATCTGTTAATACTGTTAATAAAATCAAAGTTCTGATATGTATCCATAGTAGTTGGTCCTGGTGAGGCTACTGGTGAAGATGATGGCGACGGCGAATGAGAAGGCGAGTGGGAGGCCATTGCTTGTGCAATCTCAACGTTAACATAAGTATGACTAGAAAATTCGCTGTTTTCCAGCTTTTCATATATCAGATCGCAGACAGCTTTATATACAAGAGCATATTGTTCCTTTGGAAAAATGAAATAGAGAGAAGTTAGCCAAAGCTAGAAGGCTAGAATGACTATTATCCTAGAATGACTATTATCCTAGCAGTATAATGCGTTCTTAAGAGCAGTATTATTATTATTATTATTACTATCTACATGCATATCTATAAGAAATATCTTAATACTTTTAATTATTACTCAACCATTCTGAACCCCATTCAGACTGGGATTTATTTGGGTTCTGGGGCTGCCGGGGGGGGATACAAATATGAAACTGGTCTACAGCAGTAATGAAGCAACATGAAACAAAGATCTTGCTAATTTAAAAAGTCACCTGTGATGTCACATGACATCACAAGGCAGCCAATAAGAATTTTAATGGCCGCCATCTTGGGTTTTTAAATGACGTCCTAAAGTTGCCAAAAGCATCCCTGCGATTCAAAATTGCTGAAAAACTTCCTTAATGTACTTTGACAATCTATTTTTGCAAATTAACACAACAAAAGCAGCAAAAACGTCATACAAAATATTTACAGACTGAAATTGGTCAGAGCACTGTTCCAGAGTTTGGTTGCTTAATTCGTGGTAATGTATTGATTATACCAAATTGTTCCCTGATAAATTTTGAAAAAAGTTACGAAACGACACTGGTGTACATGTAGGTCAAACTGTTTCGGAGATATAGGGGATTAATGTTGGTGCCGGCGCATTGCGCTCCCCATTCTGAATAGGGTTAAGAAGAACCTTAATTTAATAGTCATGCTAGTTACAATAGATGACAATACTAGTTAGCATTTGACAGTTCTAATCAACAAGTGCATTTTTGATAATTAAGTCCCCTGGAAAAAGTCTAGAAATTAAACAAAGAGCAGTTAATTTTACGTTTTTAAGTAGCCAGAGAAGATTCCAAATTTCACTCTCGGTGCTGCCAGGAGTTGAGCATGGGCCTCCTTAACTTGTTAGCATTCACATAGACAGTAGGGTAGAAGAGATCTATATATAATATAATAATTGTTATTTATGTTATTTACTTTCAATTAATATTTAACTCCGTAAAATGTTGAGATATTGCAATATGTTATATATATTATAGAAATGTACCAAATGTATTGAATATATTGTGCTATATAATAAGGTGTTATATTGTTACCATGGTAACCACATGCTTCTAAATGTAACCTTTAAATTGGCAAAAACATTCATTTCTCAAAATCTACTTGATGTCTTGTTACATTTTGTACAGAATGATATAAAAAAATTGCATTATTTGATAATTATTCTACTTGTAATCAAATTAATAATACCGCAAATCCTTGTGATTACTCTGTATCAATTCCCCTGAAACCCGTTCGTTATTGTGTTCTATTTTTAAGCACTAATTTCCCAGTTAATTGTTGCCATGTAAATATGTGTTGAGCTTCTTCATCTGACATGAATGAAATCACTAGTATTTTGATCAATTCACGAAGCTAAAGCTTGTCTATTGAAGCGAGAATGGATCACTTTGAAAATTATACTATCTACTTCTTGATAGTTATAAAACCACACACAATACATAATGTACGTACTAAGTAATTGTCATACCTTGGTTTGTATCATAGCTATCCTCTGCCGTCTCATTCCCACTGCAATTTCATACAAACTAAACTTTTCTGTTCTCTGAAATAATAAGCAACAATAGACACAATGTCCAACAGGAAATAGGTAAAATCTTCACTGGTAGTTTGTTTTTGAATTGAATGGATCTCAACAGTTGCATGTACATGTACAATGACAGCACCATATCATTTTGTCAGTTACATGAACATGTAGTTATAATTATGACTTAAGGTGACTCGATCGGATTTTTCACTAACGATACCGGCCAACTTTGAAAACAAATTCTGTCTTTGTGGCAAACAAATCGGGATAATGACCATTACACATCTGCTAGAGATAGATTAAAGCTTGAGATAAAGTTAATCTTATTAAGATCAGGGTTGCCATA
>JANVCH010071666.1:0-10068 GCA_025505405.1 Epizoanthus rinbou | reverse complement strand
ACAAAAGTGGCATTCATAAACATGGTTGCTATGGCAACAGAGGAGTATTTACAGCTATGATTTTGGAAAAGTCAGAAAGTTTCAAGTTGATAGCATTTACTGTTTAGAAATGGCGAAAGAAAATGTCCTTGGGGGGACCGATTGAGCCCCCCCACTGGCCCAGATAGGGTTAAGTAAATCATTACTTCCTGTAGCATATGACTCGTTGGCTATCCTGCAGGCGTTCATGTGAGAGGAGAGGTGACGTGACGTGGTCCGTGAATAAGTTGTTAAGGCATTTCAGTTTCTAGGTGTCTCTCTTTTGTTCTTATAGGCTGACTTTGTCTCATCTCCAAGAAGGGCTGATCGCAGGTTACAATTACTGTAATATTCTAACATGCCATGCAAACAATGTTGAAAGACACAAGCAATTTCTTGCAATCGCGACAGTTTACCATGCAAATTGCTCACCTTAGTGACCTCGTCCTTTGATGGATCTACTCGCACATTTTCAGCAGCAGATTCCATCCAGTCCGAATTACTTTCACTAACTTCTGGAGCTTTGTCTGGAAGTCCTTCTGCATTCTGATGAGCCATCTAATGAATACAAAGCAACGAAAGATCGATAATATAATTAAATCGATAAATCATCATGCTGTTACCAATTAACGATTACTAAGCCGACTCATGTCGCAGCCCCTTGAAGCTGGTCTATAATTAAATAAAGAAACAGTGGTTGCAACAATTGAACACCGAAGACATACAAGCTTCTTTGTGACTGATCACAATAAGAGACAATAGAGCTGCTGCACTACTCAAACTAGACTTGCTTGTAGCAAGTCTATACTCAAACCAATAACGTCTTCACACAAGACCTAACTACCGGGAAACACAGGAGCTGCTGCTTTGTGGCTGATCACAATAAGCGACAATAGAGCTGCTGTACTACTCAAACCAATAACATCTTCACAGAAGACCTCACTACCGGAAAACACAGAAGCTGCTTTGTGGCCCATCACATGCAACAACGTGGCAATGGAGTTGTTATACCAAACAACGAGAAATAGAGGGGAAAAGAAAATTTTGTGACGGGTGGATAGAAAGGACGCTCATTTGTGTACTGTCATACAGATGTTGCCAGATGGCGAGCAACTGAAGAGGCGATAAGGATAACCCTAACCCTAACCCTACCTTTTAAACTTTTATCAAACACAATTTTAATCTTTCAAAAACAAAACATTTTTTGGTATACTTTTATAAGTGCGTTGAAAGAGTAACACGACTTTTTAAAATATGTCAATACTAAACAAATACTGTTCGAACTCTTTCCTTGCTTCAATGGAAGAACTTTCAAAGAAACTTCAGTCATTTATTTCCTTCTTTTCTTCTTAATTTTGCAAAACTTTATTATAAATTAAAGAAATTCCTAACGAATGCATTTTCAAAGGTTATTATACTATTTCTTAAAGTCTTCGCATGTTTCCACACCAAGGGCTGGAGAGCGTCAAAAACATTTCTCTAATAAACAGTGACTGTACAAGAAAGGAAACTATAGGCTTATGACCAAGTTGGTGACATCCTTTTTAATGGCAACACAGATCTCGATGGTGTAATAGTATTTATCATGAACCTCACTTCAATAGTGGTTTTCTACCCTTGCCCGTGTCAGCAGTTACTACATATTACATGTATTTAGCTTTTTGCGTTCAAATCTCAACCAACCAGTTGATACGCCAAGGACATACCTTTGATGTGTAGGGTTCTTCCATAAACTCAGCAAGGCGTTCGTTGATCAGCAACTGGTTGACATGGATGTCCTCTTCGGTTGTTGTGTCATACAAGTCAATTCTCAATACTCCCCGCAACTGGGAATACACCTTGGGAAACACACATATAAAGGTGGATGGATGGTCGGTTAGATGGGCCTACAGACCCGCAGTTGGAGAGGCCAGAGGATAGAGAGTCTGACTGAGTCTGGAGAACTCCATTTCTCAAGCACACAGATACAATTTGACACCTGGCAGTGGTACAATTCTAAGAAGGCACAAGTCAACGAGGAATTTTTGATTTAAGAAAGCACGAAGTGAATAAAGTAAAGTAAAGTAATGATGAGAGCGACGAATAAGTGATAACTTTCCATCACAAATGACACTTGTCATAATATTACCTTAGCTACGAGTCTCTTGCCCACTCCATCGACAGAGATGATTTCTCTAACAAGTTCAGTTGCGCATGGTTGCCAAGTGCTCCCAGATTGGGAGCTGTAGACAGGTTTGACTTCACACAGTTCGCACTCGAATGCTTGGAAAGGCAACTGAAGGTGTTCATTGGTTATCTGACGCAATTTGTCGATGCCGATAGTTTCTGTGTTACCGTAGTCCAAATAAATCACCTGTGTTTTGGAGGAAATCGTTTGTTTTATTTTCTTGTCTGTTAACTGTCGATTCTCTACCATTGCAAATATCTTATTATTAATTATGTATCTGTTACCTTAAAGGAAACCCATGCACTGTTTCTCATACTACGAATGGCTGATAGATGCTTGGCACATGTGGTTTTGTGTGTCTTTTGAACTGTTCGAATTGACTAGCATCAATTCAGTGAAACATATTGATCCACCGTGAAACAAGCACTTCTCTTTGTTCGAATTATCTGATATCACAGTCATCAAAATACCAGTAAGCTCACAAGAATTCTAACTCCAACGGCTGTTTGGCAATAAACCCATTGAAACTGACTGGTGCACTCTTGCAAATCTACTGAACTGAGGTCAAGTGGCTTGCTCTAGTGGCTTATTGTTACTTCAAGGATGTGTAGATATACTCAAATCTCTCAAAAGGTCGAACCAAAGCACTGGCGTCCAGCATGAGGTCCATATATTATACGATCTCAGTGCAGTGACTGATAACCCCGAACACTGGTTGTGTACCCAGGATAATGAAACAAGTATGATGCAGGTTGATGCTCAAATAAACGTTTTCTGCATTCATTCGTCGCCCTCACAAAACCAGACACCTTTGTTCCAGCCAGAAGCGTTAAAGCACGTGGTTCTGGGTACGAGAATTGGTTATACCCACCGCTGGAGAGTACTGTAGCTATTTCCCCGTACATTCATTAATTTCATAGTACTGCTTTAATAGAAAGGACACGCACAAGCGTATATGGTAGATCGGATAGCAGTCAGACAGGCTATGAACAAGAGGGCCTAGTTATAGCTGCAACGTACCTGCACCTGATGTGTTCTATCTGAAAGCTCCCTCGTGGAAATCACTCTTGCTCGGTAGAAACCGTCCATAAAAAAGGCCAAGCACAACATACCACTCACTATATCTTTGCGTGGGATCTCCTGCGAGTAAAATTATGATGGCATTGAACGATATTTTAGCACTTTACAGATAGATTACTTTCTCTTGCTGTTTGACGTCTAAACAATTCACAGTTCTGCGTATCATAATTTTAATGTATTCTAGTTTAATTAATTTGTGGAAAATAATGTTGTTGGCAAATTCAATTTACAGACATTTATCTTCTTGGATATACATAGATGGCGCCACGAAAGACAAGCGGTAAATTGTTACAATCACAACTGTACAAAAATAGAAACAAAAATATTTGACATATTTAGAAACACTTCGAAAATCATCTTATAATGAGAACACGAAAACAAACGAACTACTCACGTCAAGGTTTCTTCCATCGTACTGGTTGATGGTTTTCTGTAGACCTATTACCCTGGACTGGGTCTCCTGGTCTCCCAGCTGGGCCCACATATGGCCAGCATCCACAACCTGAAACAAAACATCAATCCATTGTATTGTGATTTTTTTTAAATTGCTTGTCTTCAATTAAAGTATTTTCTGTAATTACCAAAAACTCTCTTTATTTCCATATCTTAATAACTCCGCCCCCTCTTCAGAAATCCACCTCTCTTTTGAGCCCCAACTCCATCCCATAAATGAGAAGAACATGCGGTAAATGAAATATAGTATTTACAGGTCCTATACTAGCATACATTTAGCTGAATCTCAGTTGTTACCTGAAACAATCAGTTCATCGTCAGGGACCCATGGACTAGTGATCTCCTCCCTCTCAATCCAAAGAGCTTTTATTAAATGGATGTAAGTGTGCGGAGGTTTATTAGACCTTACCTGATGTCGGAAATCAACTACCATGACCCTATACCTCACTAAACATTACTGCCATTAGTGTCATGTATGGTAATCTGGTCTCGCACCAGGCCCAGATAATCACCACCGCCTTGCTGTTGAGTACTGTCAGTGAGTTACGGTACATTTTATAAGGGCTTACAAAACGAGGCCAGATTAGTAGTCTTGCAGTACAAAATGAATACTGAACCAACAAAATGCGAAATCTGGTTAGATAATAATTTTGTTGCCCGAAATGACCTGCTCTGTATATAGAGTAATCTTGTAGGCCAGACAAATCGCACCCAGACAGTCATTCAGCTAAGTTTAAACTGAAGTGAACTGGCTTTCAGGATGGCATTTGGTTATTTCTTTAGCACTGTAGCTACAGAGGACCAAAGCCATTACTAGACATTAAACTAAGATGACAGATCGTCCATCACTTATTATTTCATGGTAATTGACAACCAACTGAGTGTTTATATCAGAGGATAAAGACACTCTAGATATAACGCGTGCTCTTGAAATATTTCATATTTTATAAAAGCAATATAAAATGGCTGCTTGTGTCTATAAACTGTGATAGAAACACGCCGGAAGTTGTAGAGAACTCGAGAAACAAGAGAAACACTTGGCTTCGCCTCGTGTTCCTCTTATACTTCTCTCGTGCTCTACAACTTCCGGCGTGTTTATATCACAGTTTATAGACACTCGCAGCCGTTTTATAATGCTTAAATAAAACTATTTTGTCAGTACATATATAGCGCATCCCACGTAACGTCTCGATGCGCTTTAGAATGTTATAGACGTTCTACAATATTCAATCCTTAAATATTGAGTCCTTGCTGGCAATTACCAACGCCAAAGATCACTATGACTCACTTGTTATACTGTTGTACTACTGCTAATAATAAAGATAATGACGTTGAGCATTATAATTGTATATTGAGGGTAACTCGTGACTTTAAAAATCCATACTTTGCTGAATATTCCTTCCATTTCATCCGACGTTATTTTTCTTTCTAACAATACATTTAAATCACATGTCCTCTTTCCAAGGTGCCCGAGACTGGAAACTACACGTTCTATATGTCGTGTCGAGCCGAGTGCGAGTTGTGGCTGGACACAGAGGATGTCGCTCATCAGGTCACTGAAAATATTGTCACCGGGAACAATCAAGGATCATCCACCAATCAGAAAATTGTGACCATAATGAAAGAACAAGCTACAGCGCACAACCAGTGGCACAGGTAAGTCACGTGACCTGGAGGGGATTAGACACTCCACAAATTACAAAAGGAGTGACACCCGTCAACCCAAAAGATCCCAGAAAAATGGCAATGCTCCATCAAATGTTTTGAACAATGTGTCATCAACAGGATTTTGCAATCTATTGTTTACTTTATCTCCTCTGAAGAACAATGTAATTAGGAAATGCATTATGAGAATGGCACATCGCAATTCGTACAGAGCAATGACCTGGTTTTGTTCAGTACTGGTTTCTGAGATTCTTGGGTGGACACAGACGGACGTGTAGATTTATACAATTAAGTCCTACTTTAGTTTCTTCCCTGTGATTATGTGTAATATCAAAAATTCAAATCACTACGGCATAGAGGCTCGGATACTAATGTCAAAGTATTGTCACTTAAATGTGTTAGAGAAGATTTGAGGGAAAGAAGCTGATTTGGCAATTGGTGATGATTTTGATAATAATTTGGATGTTAGTAATTTTGAGATTAACATTGAGATACTCACTTCTAGGTATCCGAGTACACAAACGTCAAGTCCTGTGTATTTGAGAAAGTGTCATCTTTATCCGCTTGAGACACTTCACAAGCGTGGACCAGGATATGCCGGCACTATTTCTGTGGCAATGAAACTTCCTAATGGCTCATTCGAGGGACCAATTTCTGGTGATCGACTGTACTGGATTCGTCCAGGTAACCATTATATCATTATATAATACTCATTTATTAACTGACCTGTACACAAATATTTGACAATAAACAAACAACAAGTTTGCAACCTTTAATGAAGTAAAATAAAAATAATATTTATTACTGATATTATTATTTAAAACTATAATACAGTCAATACTTCAATTATTCTGCTAATTAACTTATTACATATTTTCTTCCAATAGGAACAAGCCATGTTTACTTCAAACTTGTCCCAGATGTAGAAAGTTTAAGAACAGCGATTGGCTCCTTAATCATGATATCAGGTAAATATATCTAAGCAGAATGTTAAGAACAACCCATAAGACGTCTCCTCGGAAGCTACATTTCGTGCAATTTCAGGAGAAGTGCTTTGTTTTGATCCGAGAGAGAGAGAGAGAGAGAGACAGAGACAGAGACAGAGACAGAGACAGAGACAGAGAGACAGAGACAGAGACAGAGACAGAGACAGAGACAGAGACAGAGACAGAGACAGAGACAGAGACAGAGACAGAGACAGACAGACAGACAGACAGACAGAGACAAGGAGAGAGACAGAGACAGAGAACTGAACTGAACTGAACTGCAGAAACTTTATTTACCCTTGGCAATTCTCTCAATAGAGAGAGAGACAGACAGACAGACAAACAGAGTGAATGAATAAATGAATAAATGAATGAATGAATGAATGAATGAATGATCAGAACTACATGTATGTTAACAAAAGGTTTTACAATATTCCAATTTATGATTTGATATGTTTATTGCAGCCAAATACAAGTTCTGTTGCCATGGGTTACACTGCCCGAACTGTTCCATTAACATGTATTTCGATGTTCTGGGGAAGTCTATTCTTGTCAGTTCTTCCATCAAGATGTTCTGTATGGAAGGATACTTTAACACAAAGGTTAAAATCGTCAGTCAACCCGGTGTTTATGATATGAAGGTAAGGAATAATATTTGTTTTGTCTTCAATATTTATAGAGATAGTCTGCCCAGACAGTCTACTAAGAAATGCCAATCGAGTCTGTAGTAGTCTGACCTTAATTTATGTTTATAATTTTCCTTACATGTCAAAGGATTTAGCGAAATAAATGGCAAATTATTAAAACCTATCTGGATGGATAGACAATATTTGCCTCCTGTGGAAACGTGTATCGACGTACAACTTTGTGACCTTTTTCTGCATACAATGTGTCATTCCTAATATAATGAAGTGTAGTATAGTTGATATTTCACCAAAAGCGTCACATTACCGTTTCTCTGACAATTGCTCCGAGGATCCCCTACCCTCTAGAAATATTCATCACACACATTAACTGATTCTTGTACTTACCAAATAGTAACACAATGTTTATATTTGAATCATATTCAGTGTTAGTTGTGCCCTTCTGTCTCTTTTGTTTCGGCAGATAGACAATGCTGGTCTGTGGAAAATATACGTGGCTGCTAAGGCCTTTGTCATTTAAATCGCTGGTGATTAAGTGAAAATATCCTGCGATGTTTAAAAACATGCAACGGTGTTTTGATCAAGGATTTGGTAAAACGATTTATCCATCAAAGCTTTTCTAAATTATTATAAATCACAAAAACTGTTTGTATTTTATCTCATAAACGTTCGGTAATATCTAATTAGTAACATCTAAACGTTTAGGTATGTAATTTCAGTGTTTTCTTATTTGATGAATCTGCAGATTAAGTATTCGTTTAACGAGGAAACCAATGCTGGCGTTTTAAGCAAGGTGATCGGTACACTCCGGGTAAAAGGTGAGAGGATAAATTTGAATGAATCAGATCACGGAAAGGTTACAGAGATGCATTGTTTTGTACTCATTTGCGTTTTCTGTATTTCATTTCTAAAAAGCGCTCACGGAGAGAGAATGTGACTTCACTGCTGGATGGTGTTCGTGGTTAATGAACAGTGGTCAAGGGAAAGGTAACTGGAACCTATCCAGTAATGCAGGTGAGAGTAAGTTGTTCTACTATCCATCGTTACAAACATTTCATCAAGTTAACCCGGCTGTATCGAAAGCTAAAATTCAAACTTGAACTGGAAAATAAAAGTTCTGTGTCAGATAGATAGATAGAAGCCAACATAGATTTTTCTTAAACTTTGCCCATTTGTTAACCATAATAAGGGTACTAAAAATGCAATAAAAATGTGGGTCCCTGTGCTCATTTTTGAGTAACGGAGTTGAAAACTAAGCTAATTTATGTACTTTTTGCCGAAAATTGGATGAAGCTGAACATTTTCTGTTAACTGTTAAATTTCAGTGTTGATGGCTAGGTAATCACACTTTTTTCTCAAATTTCGACTAAACTAACAAAAAGGCAGTTTTAAAACCATACGGAACCAGAATAAGCCCTATACGTGTTTGTCTCTTAGAGCTAAAATATTCGTATTCGTTTGATATATTTTTTAAAATATCATGTCCTTCCAAACATAGAAAATTCTTTAAATTTCCACATTAGTTGCCCAACATTGTTGTACTAAGAAACCTGGAAAGAAAAAAATTGGGTCACGGGACTCGTATGTGAGATACTGTACAAAAACTGGAAAACGGGGGAAAACTTTTCCTCACGAGGGCATACTTAATTATGCATGCAGAGCTATTGTTGACACTAAACAAAGACCTGACACCTTTGCTGTGCACTCGGCTGTAAAGAGAGAACAGAAAAACTATTTTAGTCCTGAAAGCACATTTCCAGCCATTTTAGTTACGGACAAAGCACAGTGTCGTCATTTCTCGAAACTGAAAGATTCAGTTTTTCATTATTTCATTATATTAAAAATCTCTCTTGGCAAGCTTTATTCGCTGGATTTGACTACGGTCTCAGAGTGAGAAATGGCAGAGAAATATGATATGGCACTAGTTAGTTTCTTAATTTTGGCGGAAAGGACACTCCAGATACTGGTCTAGTCCACTAGACCCCTCTCGTGTTGACGTGCAATCTTGTAATTATGACGTTATTTTAATAGCCAATGTATGTGTAGCGGAATGATAGAATTTGAAATTTTACGTCCTTAGGAAACTTCGTTTATGTTGGTGATTCTAATAAGGCCATTCTGGAGAGCACAATCATTGAAGGACGGGAGATCTACAAACTGACTGGTCTCTGCCTACAGTTCGAGTTTCTTCTGCCTAACATCACCGACTCAAGCTTGAAGATTTATTTAAAAGTCTTGAGAAATGAAAGTCAGACCCTAATATGGAGTGTTCGTGGATACCAGGGAAAGGACTGGTTACGAGGTCACGTGTCATGGGATAAAACCGAAGATATCAAGGTATTTTTTCCTTTTGTTACATAAGGTACAGAATCTCCCAGAAATATTTCTCTCGTGGTTAACCCTACGTAAGACTGTAAACTAGACCCTTCAGATAGAACCATATACGTAACTTTGACACATGAATTATTTTCTAAACAAATTGTAGAATAGATAGTCAAACTTTTAAATTTAAAAATGAAATAGTTCGTCTTGAGTTGTTCCTAAATCTTTTAGACATCTCATATTTATCATTAGCAAGTCGTTGTTCGTGTTCCTTATTTCACATGTTGTGTCTATTGCAGGTGATATTTGAAGGCACTGGAGTACACACGAATGCGGTTAATGTCGCTATTACCAATATATCTCTCATCACCGCAAGTTGCCCGGTCAAACCCTCGTATTGTTTACCAGGTTCGTTTCTGTAATATAACTATCATTGTACAATGAATTCAAACTATTAACCAGGGTTAAACCAAATTTTGAATTTGATTTCTTCATCTAGGAATACGTAATCCGGTGCCTATAAAGTATTATTGAAATATTTCTCGGAAACCCAATTACTTAAACTCGATATGACTCTCATTCTACAGGGCAGTAAACCCAATCATGGGTTAAACTTTTAAATGATGGGATAGATCAACTACAAGTTGATATGTTGTTTTTCGCCGTGAGGGTGAAAGATCTCAGTTGACGTTTCGAGCGCTAGCCCTTCGTCAGAGCAAAAGCTTCCTCTGAC
>JANVCH010071665.1:0-16707 GCA_025505405.1 Epizoanthus rinbou | reverse complement strand
AGATTTCAGCTCAACCTAATTCATAATTCGGTATAATCATTTTATTGTTTAGAGGTTATGGGAGAGATTTTGAAATGATCCCGAGTGTATTCCTATTCTGGAATATGGTCAATCGAACGCACCCTAATTGTCATAATACATGTATATTGTCCTTGGCAAGGGGAAAAGTGGAAAGATAAGTCAATTACCAAAGGTTTTTTTGACTTTGTTCCCCAAAGGGAAGCTCTAATGACCTCCGTTGACCAAATTTGCCTACCATCAACATACACCGTGTGTAGGAACAGATAGTATGATTTAACTGGTGCACTTTCACGCGCATCAAAGATCATCTTAACCAAGCAGAAATTTTATATATACCTCCAAGGCAGCCTGAATATCCATGGAAGAAACTTTTCTTTTCTCTGCTTCCTGTTGATCTTTCACCATCTGTTTCAGTTTTTGATTGGCCAGTGCATTCTTTGCCTCCAGTTCCTGGCTCTTGAGTGATAGACTCCGCTGTAGTTCCTCCACCTAAAGGAACGCAGTCAATTATAAGTAAGATGGCCACATTTTGTGAATACATTGCCATGGTGCCAAACCGTCGCTTGCCATATGTGTGACCAAGAACGCTTGGTAATGAACCTCAGGGCAGGCCTATGCCAGTATTGTGGTCTGTCACTTAATCTCCTGCAAATTACTTACCACAAAAAGGGAAACCTGCAGTGTCACTCATGCATAACATAGACAGAATGTGATGATGAGTTACAATGTAACAGCTGACATAACTAGAAGGAAGATCCAAGGACCCACTCACGTACCTGGTCCACAGTTTCACGGATCTTCTGTAAGCCTACATTGAGATGCAGCTGTTGCTCCTCCAGATCCGATCTTTTCTCGTTGTACAGCTTCACCTGCAAATATACACGATGTTCACCACATCAGAACACAAAGACTGATGGGATTGTTACAAGTCAGCTATAAGGAATGGACCAGGTGCATGAACTAGATCTGACGACGATGAATCTAGAAGGTACTAGAGAGAAGAACACAGCTTCATCCAACACTGTATAAGACATGAGAACTCTAACACTGACGAGAGAGCAAGGAACGGGTACTGGATTTGAAGGAGAAAAGAGCAAGAGGGTAATTGAGAGGAATCCAAGAAATACCAAGTCCTATTCCGCAAAAAGGATTAAAATGTATCCCATGGTTCGATTCTCTTCAAGAAAACTCATCAAGCTATGCCCAACTAACCAGAGGTTCACAAATGTAATCGAAAACTGGATCTAACTCTGGGTTAGTGATAATATATGTTTGAGAAACAGGACCCAAGTACAAAAAATTGGCTGAATGAGAGTATGAGTGGTAACAACATCAACTTGAACAAATTTGAACTCACATAATGGTTGATGAAGTCGAGGTAATGACGTGGTGTTACGGCCATTACTCTACCTCCCCTCTTGGCCAGCCGAGAATTGGCCTGGTGAAGAGTCTGGTGCACAAATACGAATGCGTTGATAACAGCTTCCCTGTGGGTGGGAGGCTGGGGAAGATCTTTATACACAACTGGCAGGTAGTCTGGTGCTGAATACTGAGGAGAAATCGTGGTGGTATGTTAGAAATTGCTGGGGATGTTGAGAAACAAACGCTGGTACACAAACCTATTATCTATGAGGTCTTACCAGAGACTTGTCGATGTCCAACTTGCTGGTAAATTCCTTGCCAACTTGGTATAGAGCTCCCGTTGACCAATCACCAAACCAATTCAAAACACACCTTCAAAAAATGCAGAACAATTCAGAATACCTCTTTAAACCTTGCAAAAGCGTTTGCAAGTATTCAATTGTCAGTTGTACATGCAGGATACCAGGGACATAACTGTCTCTAAACCAGTAAGCCCGGCCTTACAACTCCTTCTGTACGTATCTCTTTAAGCCTATTCTCAGCATCCATAATGCAGAATATGAAGTTTCAGAGAGTTAATTTTTCTAGGAAACATAGTTATTGGAGGGAACTTGGTATGAAACTTGACAAGTTATTTGCTATATGCTCTTATTCTCTATATCCTTTTGTTTTGTGGCCTTAACCATGCAAAAAACACAAAGGATTTCAAATGCAAATAAATGACAAGGGGTCGTCCATTTGTTTCATCATTTTCACGAGCGGATGTACGCTTTTTCAAATATTAAAAATGACGATAAGAAAATAATCATTTTATTGTGTACTCCTTTGGGAGGGAGGGAGGGGGTTGAGAAAAAGCGTACGTTTTGTACGCTCGTGAAAATGAGTCTCACATCTAAAACAATACAATGTACACGATCACAGTTCATTCAACATAAGATACGGCAGCTTCGTACATCCATTTTGAAGTCTGTCGAGTTTCATAACCAGATAGTTCTAACAACTATGCAAGGAACTGTGTGATCTAAATCCCTCACTCGCATCTTTGGCACTCGCAAAATTGGAAAATACGTTTATCAGCCAAAATGCGCAGCTATGGTCCTGGCAGCTTGTATTTTCTATAACTGTAAAGCACTACCACTATAATCGACTCTGACAACAAATCAAGTTGAAAAAGATATATGTAATACATAACCACAGCTTGTAAGTACTAGGAAAGCCTTAAGCGATACCTGTTGAACAAAGCTGGTGATGTAGCAGCTCTGTCTTTCAGTCCCTCTGTTGATGGGTTCATTGTGAATACAACATGGAGGTTGTTCATTACCTAGCAAGAGCAGAGACAAACAATATCCTTCAGTGTTGTCCAGATACTTACTGCTGGAACTACGTGTAAGCTACTGATAGCATTTATATTATATAGATTGGATCTCCTTCAAGAATCGAAAACCAAAAAAGCACTGTAATTGTCACTGTGTCGTCAGAGCTCCCAATCAGGTGCTGAAGTACGCATGGAGTTTGTGCTGTGTTTATAGTAGTGACCAGCCACAAACGTAACCAATTACACTGCCATTGTGTTGTCATTTCATTTGTACAAGTGAATGATTGGCTGTTTGGAAACCCATTCAACAGTAATACAATGTACTCCTTCTTTGGTTGGTAAAAAGGTCATTGAGCGCGATAGCCATTTCACTGAATTTTATAAATTGATGATCAGATGAATCCGCTTTGTAGGAAAGTGATGGTACCTATTGTTTTCCACAAGTATACTATCGGGGAAACTTGGCAAAAGGGTATCAACAGATTCTTGTTCTTGCGCCAGTAGGTTCAGAGCCGATTCTGTGACACTTTCATTGGAACATGAGTTGACATTATGAATGTCACTACAGGCTACATATCAACAACTTCCTCCATTCCGTGCATTCTCTTCGCCCCAACTCCTAACCACAATGTTTCTTGAGTCAGTATTTTCTTTTTCCTAACCCTAATCTCAGCCTTAAACCCAGTTGGTAACGGTTAGGAACCAAAACTTGCTAACAGAATTGAAATATAAGCTAATACCTGTTGGGTAAACCATTTGTAAAGCTCCTCACTGGAGTCCAACATGAGGCCCTCCCTCTGTGAACCTTCCTTGCACTGCGTCATCAATGTGGTGTACTCATCGCCCTCAAATAGACCTGGAACCTGTATAGATGACAATTACCCCATACATGTAATAATTGCCATATGTATCAAACACAGAACAAAGCTGTGGAACATACTATGTATAGACGAAAATTGCATTATCGCTTGCATTATTTATAAAACTGTAATACTCAGTTTCTAACAAAATGTTTGTTCAATGGTTTATTCATGAACCATTACTTACAAAACTGTTTACTGCTCACATATTAGCTGCAATTTGATTGCCCTGGACCACGGAATTGAAAATTGTACTCAGTGCTTGTGATCGTGATAATAACTTAAAAACACACTGACATATTTGGGGAATTACAAAAGTTTGACACTCTGCAATCTAACACGACCATCTGTCCGAGTCTGTTGTTACTCACTACTTACTGTTCCAAAACAAAACAGAAACACCAAAAATAAGAATATCTTTTAAAAAAACCAACAGCATCTCACAAGTTCACTGGAAGAACAGTATCAGCCTCACCTCTCCATTGGCAAGCAGCGTGTTCATTCTCTCCAAGAAACTTGATTCCAGAATGTTCGATTCATCAAGAATGAAGCAGATCTTCTCTCCCTTGCACCCTCCTCGGCGCAACACATTCCTCAGGTCCTCGTCAAAGTCAATTGCATGGTACTTGCGGTGTATCTGGATAAAAGTGAATGTTAAGTTGCAGTTAAACTTTCCGTCATGTGTGTATACTAACTGAAAAGGCATTTGAAAGAGAAAAGTAAAAAAATCATCATCAAAGCTGTTGACACTTTCTTGTGAGTAGTTTCTGACATCACATAAAATGTCTCACAATCTTTTTATTTATTAACGATACGATTATGATCAAGATTGTATCCACCCATGAAACTACAACGTAACAAACATCGGCGAAGTGAAATTAAGCATGGAACCCCAAAGCTGCAACCATTGATATTAAATGTCTTATAATAATTGACTCATCTACTTCGTATTATTTGTTAATTTGCGTTATGTAATTATCCTCCTTATTCTTGGCATAAGTGCCACTTGCACTCACCTTAACTTGGAAGACACTTAAGCCATTCATCCAGGCAACAAAACGGGACAGTGTGGTCTTGCCAGCACCACTTACTCCAATCAACAGTACATGACCCTGCAACGTAAAAAAACACCATAATCAATCAGAAATGGTGACATTGTTTGGATGTACAAGACCCTCAAGTTTTCCTTTTTCAATCAGAAATGGTGACATTGTTTGGATATACAAGGCCCTCGAGTTTTCCTTTTTCAATCAGAAATGGTGACATTGTTTGGATATACAAGACCCTCAAGTTTTCCTTTTTCAATCAGAAATGGTGACACTGTTTGGATATACAAGATCCTCAAGTGTTCCTTTTCCAATCAGAATTGTTTTGGACATATAAGATCCTCAAGTTTTTCTTTTACTGTCTGACATGCAACTGACAACTAAATGAGTAAAGTGAATGAATCATGAACTCAATGTTGTACAGTAGAAACCCACATATAATAACCTTCCTGCAATAAAAACCGAAGACTAACGTTTGGAATTTACTAGCTATCGTTAGTTATCATTAAATATCAATACGTATCATTGGATACATTGCCGACTGACTTAGAAAACTGCAAGTTCTTCTATTCGGATTTGTACTGTTCTAAATCCTGTCTCTTTCTCCACTAACATATAAAGGTAGAATACAATTCATTCATAGTGACGTCATAGAACAGACAGGAATGAAAACTTAAAGTTCTCATCCATATGAAACTTAAAACTATATCTAATCTAAAACCTAAAATATATCTAATCCATACTGACTATCTAAATTATCTTTAATATTTTTACTACTTTTATAGTTCATTTTACAATACATTTCAACAGGAAGACTCCGTCACCAAAGGTGTTTATGATACACATAAACATTTTCAAAATATGAAAGTATAAAACAGTGTCTAATTCCAAATATACCAATACACTTCGACTGTTTATAAGACTTTTAAAATGTACATATTAAGTAAGAGTGTTTTGTCTATCCTAGATGCACCACTTAACGTTTGAAATGTTTGCCATTTGTTGCTTGTTATCTGTTTGTATCAAACACCTTTCAACAGTAGAGTATCTCATACCTGTGGCTGTCTGAATATCCTGTCAATTCTGAGCACATGATCCAGCACCTCATTAAACAGTACCAGGGGTACATCTAGCTCTTCCTCATAGAATACCTGGTGACAAACAGACAGTCAATGTACATCTAGCTCTTCCTCATAGAATACCTGTCGACAAACAGACAGTCAATGTACATGTACTGTGAAACAGAACTAGTAGGAGTTGCACTGCTATTGATACATATGACATGGCCACGGACAAGCAAAAACCTGGATTCACATTTAGTTCTTTGTTTCCTAAATAAAGTAAAACACAGGCCCGTTTAATCTGTTCGAACATTTGATCCAACATTCAACCAACAATAGTTGAACCACATTGAGTTATGTTGTATGTTGTATGGGAACCGTACAAATTGTCCCAACATCACGCCATCATTTTTCAATAACGTTGTTCATTACAACTGAATAACATTTACACAAGGGATATGCGTATGCTGGTCTCCAACAAATGTTCGTCCAGGTGTTCAAATGGTCTCAACATTTCCAGTGACAAAAGAAATTCTGGCAATTCTGCCCACAGTCAACATATGATGCCCTTTGAAAAGTCCCAACATTTTGCCTATAATGGTACTTTATACAATCTTTCCTCTTCAAATACCACAATAAGAGAAATAGAATAGAATAGAATAAATTTATTTAGACACGTAACGCCTAAGAGCTATTACTGTATATAAAAACTTAAGCTAAAATATCGTAACCACTGTACCAGTTGATGAACATCTACTCATTTACATCTCTTGAATCTGCAAAACCGTTTGGTGTTACCTACACATTCGTACACTTGAAGCATTACAAATTTCCACAATTTGTCAAATTTTAAATTGATCTTACAAAGGCCAGTGAAACATGAAAAAAGTAAACTACTGTCCAACCAACCTTAAGCCTGGCCTTTACAAAGTCCCTAAGCTCCTCTCTGTCGACCGGGATATAGTCTTTGGAAAGCCAGTTGCTGTACAGGATGGGTCTGTTCAATGCTTTCTGCTTGTCGGCATTCGGGAAGTGTTTCAGAGCTACGAGGTTCACATTTTCATCTGTCCATTTCCTCTCATCGTCCTCAACAAGTCTGCAGGTACAAAAGTTCAATCCAGAATTACATGTCAAGGGCATGGGAACAGGTCCAGTTTCGGAAGCCACCGGATCAATAATTGCTTCCATAATCTGTTTCTAATACGTACAACTCCATTATTAACTTGACCTAACTACCTGGAGCCATATGACAGCTTTAGGTATATTTCTAACCATTTCAGAAGACCTACAGCTGGACGACTACAAATGTATTCCTGGTCCCCCAGCATGTGATTAGCTTTGTTGATGTAATGGACACATTATTTCCCTCACTTGGCATGCTTTACAGTAACCCTACTACCTTACCTATCCTGAAACAGTCGCAAGGCTTCGTGAGCCCAGATCCGCACAAGTCCCTCCACGGGTAGAGTTTCAAGTGGTTTAAGTGCTTCGTAGATTCCTCTTACCCAACGTGTCATCTCACGAGGGCTGTAGATATAGTGTGGCTGCATGTCTTGTGTAAAACGCTCCTACACGTACAAATAAACAAGTCGCTCAGTGTTACACACATAAATACAATGCATATAAAGCCTGAAATAGACTATCTCCTCCAGAAAGGTGTTACCCAGACAAAGTAGGAACCTCTATCGAAAATAACGTGAAATGAGGAATTTTCCAAGCTTATATTTCTCCAAATACTTTGCTTAATGTGCCAGCTATGCAAAAATGTATCGAAATCCAACAAACCGTAACACAATTTACACACACGCATGTAACATGCATCTCACATACACACACACACATAAGCGCACGCACGCACGCAACATGCACCTACAGCCATATATAACACTCACAAAACACACAAACACAAAAACATGCATATATACACATGAGGGTTGTACAAAAGTAAGAAGAGCTTGACAAACCTGTGACATGGAATAGAACTCAACCATTGCATCAGTGAGAGGTTGTGCAAAGCTGCGAAGGCTAGGAATAATCCTAAGCATGGCACGGTTGAATGTGCCGTAGATCTGAGTCAGTGACAATGGGCCTGGGTAGTCCACATACACAACTGGAACATGGCGCAAGAACCTGGATAATACCATAAGCATTAATAATCTGCGTGTCGATTCTTCTATTACTACTTATAGATCTGAGTCAGGGACAATGGGCCTGGGTAGTCTACATACACAACTGGAACATGGCGCACGAACCTGGATAATACCCATAAGCATCAATAATCTGCTTGTCGATTATTCTATTACTACTCTAAATAGAACATCTTATACTGTTTGCAGATTAGCTTTGCAAAACAATCTGACAAAAGAAGCCACAAAGTCACTTGCATTTTCATATTTGTAACTGACTGGGATATACACAATGTGACAGTTATCAACAAGAGTTCACCCTTCCATTACTGAAACCACATCTAATGAAAGAGAAACATCATAACTCTTCAACCAGTTGACTTTCTTATTTTAAAACATAACATAATCATTTACTATATATCAAGTAGTAAATTCAATGCTGTTTGAAACTCAATGCTAAATGATTCAAAGACCTTCAGAAACATCTAATTAGACTGTTAACTTAATAATAATAATTAACCATATTTGGAACGCATAATACAAAGTCTCTATGCGTTTACAATTATCTGTTAAAAAAGTAAAAATAATAGAAATACAATAGAGTAACATTAATCGAAATATTGTTTAAAAAGGAAGGTTTTCAGTTGAGTCTTAAATTGTTCTAAGTTTGTGGCCTGCTTTATTCCAGCTGGCAGACTGTTCCATAATCGTGTGCCTGCCACTCTGAATGCCCTGTCACCGTAGGTCTTTGTGCAGCATCTCGGGACTTGCAGGAGAGTAGAGCAGGTAGAGCAAAGAGATCTTGTGTAGGTTTTCACTTGCAGGAGATTTATTAGATAGTTGGGAGACCGTTTGCCTTAGAGCTCAGCTACTAAACAACTGGGAACAATATATGTCTTAAAACTCACACTGGAGTATTAAAGTTCCAATATCACAATAATAGGTTTGGTATTCTACATGTACTTTCACTGTCCCATGCAATGCAACCATCCGAGACGCTCCAATTAACTAGAAGCTCACTGATTGGTCAAACATTTTAGAACATTCCCAAGATCCCTCCTCTTACTGTGCGGGCGTAACTCAACGTACAAATTATTGGTGCATATGTATGTTCAACAACTGAAAAGCCGATGATACATTTTTTGTGCAGGTTGAAAGTTCTGATCAACAGTGAGAATACCAAAGGACAAACCTGTGTGACAAAGGCTTCCTCCCTGGGTCTGTGGGTGGGTTACAAGCACCAACAAACTGGATTCTTTCCATTGTAACCCAGGCCTGATCTGAGGCACGGAAGAATCCACCATGCTCCACAATCTGACGTAGAAACGAGATTACACGCTGTGTCCCTAGTAAGCAAATAAAAGGTTAATAGATAACTTTGCAAATTCTGTAAATTCCTCATGCACCATGTACGAATGAATGGTCGAGCTATACACCAGCACAGAAATCAAGAAACAATTCCTTACCATAATGATCCATGTCTGGAAGGTTGATTTCATCACAGAACAGCACCATCCACTTGCCAAGCTGGACAGGTGCCAGTACAACACCATTAGGTGTCCGTCTGTACTCGCAGTAATGGTCAAATGTCTTTAGAAGCAGTTCTGGGGTCGTTGCACTTGAGAAATTTAGACCAACAACCTGCATTTAATATATTTCTTTATTATTTCTTTACTCTTTGATTGATATAAGCTAAACTGGCAATGGATTGCTTGGATGTTGTGTAATATACAAAGGAACATGCAGACAGAAATGCGTAATGTTGTGATACAAAATATACATTATGCAACACCAAAAGTGAAATACCGAGCCCCAATGATATTATTGGTATTCTCCATACATTTTCCACTGTGTAACATTTTATCTTGTAAATGAAGCAAAAAGAAGACAGAATTGAGAAGATTGTCTTCATAGATTTTACTAATACGATGCTAAACAAAAATCAATAATAAAGAAAATAGAAGTTGTTGGTGGAGTATTGTATCCTCAAAGTGAACTTTCACTTAAGTAGTTAAGCCTGTAATACCTGTAATTGTACTATCCATAACCACACCGACGAATGACTCAGACAAAGAAATCTGATCTAATTTCCACTTGAATATATACACAAGTACAGAACATTGAAAACTAAAGAAGCTACAATAATTTCCACTATATATGGTATCACTACGTCTCAGTGCACATAGATTTGTTTTCAATATAAACTATCATGTTCAAATGGTAACATTATGGTACATTGTGCAACACTCAAATGCACCATTCTTGTTACATTGTTATCCTCTATACTGTCATGACAACAGAACACACAACAACTAATCAGAGTAGAATTTAAGTAACTTTAACAAAACAACAACATATTTATTGCCACCACGTTTAGGCAAATATAAATTTAGACGATACATTTATACAGTTAGAATTTACATTTTACTCCAAGACTGAAGAAGTAGCTTTGCTCCGAAAACGGTTTCTGTTTTCTATTTTCTGTTTCTTGAATTCTGCAGTTTATTGATATACAGGTTTCAAAAGACATTTATTTAGGAACTGTAAAAGAAGTTAACAAGATGTAATGGTTGGTCACCCGAAACCTAAGTACTGCACAGATGCATTAAACAAGTGTGTTAACTTCCATTAAATACTGAGAGATGTGTTAGAGTTCTGACTAAATGCGCAGACTACATAATAATTCTTATGAGATAATTTGTCTCTGAATGAAACACTTTACAAGACAAATACTGTAAGCATCTTTTGTGTTTCACAAATGAATGTATGCATACCTCCATATCAGGTAAGGAACGAAGGGCACTGAACAGTGTCATGGTCTTGCCACTGCCAGGGGGGCCACACAACACCAGTGGTTTGTGTTCAGCCAGCCAGGTGTTGAGCAATGCCTCGTGCCGTACTGTGTCAACTGTTGGAACTACAACATCAGGAGATGCCACCTTGTGGGTCTCAACTTCAATCTGTGGAACCTTGGATCGCCACAGGACCCACTCACCCTGGATCGTTACCTACATCAGAATGTTCAGATATTGCATCATATGATGGCACAGCAACCAAACTATATGCACTAGGGTTGGTGCTGAATTGAGATGACAAAATTCCACAGGTTTTCCCCACTAGATTTGGCTAAAACTGCTCCCAAATCATTTATTAATATACCATAACATATGTATAGTCCCTGACCTGTTTACTTCTAAAATGTTCTCAAAATTGTTTTCCAGAACCTTTCTAGGGCTGAAAGAAAATTATGAAATTCCAAGTGACTTCAAATAATTCAGGAGCAGTACGATCCCTGATGCATGTGCAGATTCACAGTTGACTATCGGCTAGCACAGAAAGATGCGGCTACATAAAAGGAAAATAGTTTTCTTACAGATGATGTCCGCATTATAACACTAATTTACTACCTCAATTCTTTTAGAAATCTTTCTTATATATATTTTAACATTTCCCTAAGATTGGTGCATTTTCTATTCGCCATTCAGAATTATCAATATGAGTATTTAGCAAGATACATGTAGTTTGCACCATACTTGTGCTCATCATGTGCTAAAGATACGAAAAAATTAAACTGTGAATAAAACTAAAAACTGAAAACAGGGTTTGGATTTTCCATGACTAATTTTACAAAAATCCATGACCTAAAAATCCAGCAATGCATCCAGAATTGATGAAATTATCAAGTAGTTCTCTACGGTTGATTTCTAGTCTGTTCACAAAATCTGATTTCCATGACTTTCCATGTCGGATATTGAATTTCCATGATTTCCAGGCCTGGGATGGGAAATACTGAATTTCAATGATTTTCCAGGAGTTCCATGAACTGTACGAACCCTGTGTGAAGGCTAACCATTCTGTATTATTCTTCCGTGAGTGACAAATTCTGTATCGCAGTATTACATGTATTACCGTTTCACTTCTAAAGTGGTGAATTACTATTATTAAATGCATAAATGTATTATTATTATTTTTATTATTATTATTATTATTACTTGTATTTAATATTAGTAAATATTTTCATTACCAATTATTTTCTAGTTTACAAAACACAGATTGTCGTACCTCAAAATCAATGATGGGGCAGCTCGAGCTGGGTGGCAGTGGGATAGTGGTGATTCTGCTGATGAAGTGGCCCAGATCTTCCCTGACTTTCAACTTGCCATCACCAGCAAATGACCATAGTAAGCTAAACACCAGGTAGCGTGGAACATAACGCTCTATGCCATCTCGCTAAAGAGAAATCACATTGAACAAACCAATTCAGACTTTGGGCTAGGATCAATGGCGGAAAATTACTTTTACGTAAAGAAGCAGTAATGATTACATCCTAGCGATACAAACAAAGATAGGTAGATATATAATGGGTAATGTCATTATTAGTATTAGTATTATTATTATTATTATATAGAACTTTATTCGATTTACTCACTGCAATACAAGATGAATCTTCATACTCAAGTCTTCACTTTTATCTACTTCCTAGTAATGACAATATGTCCATTCTCAGAAACCTACAAGTGTCATCTGTATTCACAACACATCATCCACAAGTACATATCTAAAAATATGAATGAAAAAACGACCGATTCTAAGAGATTTGTTGTAAACACAATACTATATTAACTAAGCTTGTACAACAAAATACTAATCAAGTGACAAGGACATCAATCAATCTGAGGAACAGCGGATGCATATGTTGATGCAACATTATTTACTAGCTGCATCACAATTGGGTACTAGACTTTAAATGACAATCTTGACAGTTGACACCGAGTCTAACTTGATACGATGGGTACGTACAGTCATTGGAAAATCTGGATGCTGCTGGTTGTATAACAGAACATTCCTGACTCCCTGGTGAACCATTGAGAACAATGACTCCAGTGCACGCATGCGTGTAAAATCCATCACGTGTTCCTGCTGGAAGGCAAACTCCAGACACTTGACAACCAATCCTCCTGAGGAGAAGTGCTCCTGCATTATTTCCACAAAGTCCTTCTGCACCTGCAAAGACAGACACCTGGAATAAGATCTGGAATAAGATGCATCAGATATACTTTTGGAAAAAAGTGCAAGAGACATTCTTCTGGAATAAGAGGAAAATTATTCTAGAATAAGATGCAAGTGATATACTTCTGGAATACGATGCAAGGGATATTCACTCAACATGTTCTGACATTAATAAGTACTTTGCACCCAGTCAATTAAAATTTATATCAGACTTTCAACAGAGTAGTGCAATATATGGACTGGAGCTCAAACGTGGACAGAACAATACGTATCAGAGAACAAATCCAGATACACTGCATTACGTATATCACTGTGGTACATTGTGTGTGTACATGTATGTCGGCTGAGAATGTGTTTGTATGACCGACTAAAACTTTACCTGTTCGGTGTAGTCCATGTATGTATGTGTGTGTGTGTGTGTGTGTGTGTGTGTGTGTGTGTGTGCGTGCGTGCGTGCATGCGTGGGTGCGTGTGTGTTTGTTTTAATGTGTTATTTTGTATTATGATGATTGTGTTATCCACAATTATGTTGTGATTGTTTGAAAGTTAGACTTTTCGCTAAACAACCTCCGGACCCGAAAAATCGACTGTTTGTATTGTAAACATGTCATAAGCAAAGGAAAAGCCATATAACAAAAATCTTAAAAACATCGTTTGGTCGGTCTGTAAGGGAGAATATTTCACCCCTGGTCTTTCTCGCAGACCTAAGTATTCTCCCATAACGACCTCCCACTCGGTTATTACTTAAGATGATTATATTTTATTAGCTCAGGGTATATGAATGTACATGTATCTCTACAGAGAGTGTGTGTGCATGTGTGTGCACAAATGTATATTAAAGTGATTTGTTTATTTATTTACAAGTTTCGCCGTGTATGACAGGGAGTACCCACAGAGATCTGTCTCCATTAACGGGCTCCCGCAATAAACAATTGATTTCCATGCATAGTCGTACCTGCATGGTAGGTGACAGTGCTACCTCTCCCTGAGCTGTGGGTTGTCTATAGTAGCGTGAATCTTCCTCAGTCTCCTCCAGAGGAACAGTGCGTATGCGTGAAAGATGGTTTTCGAAGATCATCTCAGTTGATAGAACATCCTCGCTGAACCACACCATACCACAACGACTGACGGTAGCAAGAGTGGCAAAACGTAGATCCTGCACCTCAAACATGATACGCACCTGTAATACAATGATCATTCATCAGGAGTGCTACAGATCAAAATTCCACAACATTACCATCACTTTTTCATTATGACCAAATTATAAGATTCCAGACAAAAACATATGACACATATATATTCTCAATCGGCTTCCAACCAGAACCTCCCTCTAAGCTAGATACGACTGTCTTTTTATTGACAGTTTACTGTAGGTGTGATTGCATCTGATCAAGTTTTCTGCAATGCTTTTAAACTTTTCTATGACTGATCATCCAGTTACCTTTGCAGTGAATACAGCAGTTGTAGGTAAAAAATATGTCAACGTAGGGGAAGAAAAATGTTTAATGAACACAAATTGGAATATCACAAATCAAGAATCAATCATTCTTACATTTGGCGGTATGCCCAGTCGTTCTCCATTAGGCAATGTCAGCAACTTGTTGTCATCCAACACACTGTTGAGGTTCTCTACCCATTCTGGGTCAACATCTCCATCAAAGATGATCCACTGCCGTTTGTTGATCTCACCACGTACATTGTCAATGATTCTGGAAGCATCAATTTGTGTTAAACATACACATTATTTCTAATTGTTTTGTCATCCACTGTTTCAACTGCTGAATTATTGTGAATTCACATTTGAATGATTACTTTATTAACGCCAGCTTCAATCCTATGCAGAATTGCTAGAATGCTTAAACAAAAAATGCAGTACTTGTATATCTCTACATGCACCACTCACCTGTGTTGTTCAATGTAGAAGTGTATCCACAATGAATGTTGGTAATATCACAAAACGTTTACACTTATTTTCATTAAGGTGTTTCAAGAGTTGTTTCGCCAGGGTTCTATGATCCAAACTTTTACTTAACTGCTGCTAACGCTGGTTGCATCACCAGGAAATTCCAAAAAATGTAAAGAAACCAATAACAGAATTATACTTTATTGTAAATTATCTGGTGGTGGTTGATTTATGTGATTGCATAACATGGGCATTTGTATTCCTTTACGATCTATTTTTCCTCTGACAGTTCAAATCAAACATAAAACTCATCACATCCAGTTGAAATACACAAATGCAAATAAGATCATCATCTGAAAGACTAACTCTGGCATGCTAGAATGATGATTATCATATACAGTAACAAGCAGTGGTGATGGTCGTATTATATTACCATAGGTGATGATGATAATATCAATTGACACTGGGTTATATCAAGAGGATAAACTCACTTCCTGAGAATGTGTGTGAAAAGACCATCTGTCCACTCGCGAGTATTGGGGTCAAGGGTACCATACAAAGCCTCCTTTGAAATGGCCTATGAGGCAAAACATTATAAAATATAATTCCTGTATGACCACTTTGGAAAATTAACAATCACAAACACACATTCGATATGGGATACTAGATAGACAAGTACGCAAATAGTGAGATGGGTATAATTACATATATCTCATATCCAAAACGTTGGAGTGGAATAAATGTTTTACTAAATACTAGGACAAACTTTATATTTAGTGAAATTCAAGGGAAATCACGGCTCACTTGTCTTCTACTTTAACAAACAGTTAAACAGTTTTGTTTTAGAAACAAAAACAAAAAAACACAAGGATTCTAATAACCAGGAATGCTGGAATGTAGAATTCAGAAGTTGGAATCCAGAATCTGGCTAATTTTCAATTTTGGAATCCGAAATCCAGTGGAAGGGAATCCGTATCCATAAACATGGAATCTGGAATCCAGAGGATTGCAAACCGGATACAAAGGACTGTTAAACTTGGGAACCGGAAATCCATGTTGTCCATGGGTTGTGTTACATGGGGTGACAGATGTCTGTATTTAATAATAATAATATGATAATACATCTTACAAATAGGAACTACTGTGGTTCCCACTGTATATACCTTGGGGTCAATAACATGTGCCACACCCTCAACACCTTCTATCCTCTCCAGTGCCTTGAGGAGGGTTCTCCAAGCAGTCGATTTGCCACTGCCACTAGGCCCTACCATCATCAGACCATGATGGATGCATGAAATCTGGTACAACTGCAGGATCTAAATATCAAGACCAACAGTACTTGTCAAACAAAAGCAATGATTACAGCTAATTACAATTGCAAGTCTAACTACGACTTATGAAACTTAGTCCAAGAAAATATGTTGAAGATTACCATCTCAAATTCTCAGTTTCTCAATGCTATGAATGACAATGCAAATTGCCAATTACTGTTCTTTGTGCACGATAACACCTTTACAACTGGTATATGTATGATGTAAACTTTGTTTTATAAATAAATTTTCCATGCAATGAAATAATATTTGATTCCAAGGTTTTCTAGTCTAAAGATCCACATTATGTCACCTTAATTTAGGGTTCCTATAAGAACCTATATCACTGAATACTATAAACAGCCGAAGTTGGTATGTACACATATGGAAATATGGAAATATATATATGGACTTCTGAGTACTTAATTTTCAGAAATGAAAATGTTTTTAAGTACCCATGTGTTGTTCTCGATTTCATTTCACAGCAAAATAACATTTTCAATGTGGACATAATACATAATACATTTCTGTTGTCAAAACCATACTGGTGACGAATATCATTATTGCATGGTGTGTACCCAAAATGACTTTTTGCAACTGCGAACCTCTTTTTTAAAAATAGCATAAATTCAAATTTCCAACTTTTTGATAGGAAATCTTTATTTTCTTACTTAATATGTATGGCTGATAAGT
>JANVCH010071654.1:0-10069 GCA_025505405.1 Epizoanthus rinbou | reverse complement strand
TTTGGGTGTTGATCTATTGGTATTTGCTGTACAGGTCCGTTATTCTGTATTGTTCCTTCTGGTTACTGTTAGGGCAATGTCATTGGTTGGGTGTTGATCTATTGTTATTTGCTGTACAGGTCCGTTATTCTGTATTGTTCCTTCTGGTTACTGTTAGGGCAATGTCATTGTTTGGGTGTTGATCTATTGGTATTTGCTGTACAGGTCCGTTATTCTGTATTGTTCCTTCTGGTTACTGTTAGGGCAACGTCATTGTTTGGGTGTTGATCTATTGTTATTTGCTGTACGGGTCCGTTATTCTGTATTGTTCCTTCTGGTTACTGTAACAATAACAGTAACTTATGGTTACTGTTAGGGCAACGTCATTGTTTGGGTGTTGATCTATTGTTGTTTGGGCCAATGATGCATAATATATTATTTTTATACTTTCAGCGGACTGTAGTACACTGAGCAGTCCCTTGACTATCTTTGATGCTAGTGCTGTTGATGTTGAGGGGCGTAGTGTACAATAGAATGATGTCTTGTTCATATTTCATATTGCTATGTTCAGACAGTTTCAAATTTCGGTCGATCACTTGTCACATGTTGCAAATTTCCTCAGATGTTCATGTGCGACTGTCTTAGTGGACAGTAGCACCAGTGTTACAGTACCGCTTGCAAGTAACTTTCCCACCACATGCATTGTTGTTGTTGTCGTCCTTGTTGTTGTTATGGTTTCTGACCTGTGTTTTGTTGTTGTTCATCCTTCACCAGCGCTGTTCAACAGCTGAAGAAGGCATCATGGAAGAAGTTTGGTGATGATCATCCAGTAAGGCAATTGTTATTATTATTATTATTATTATTACAATTATGAGAAGTTATCTCAACTGAATAGAAATCGGTATCTAATAGATCGAGTTATTGACTAGTCGGTAATTTGACAGTGAGTTGATATTCAATGAGTTGAAGTTCGTGAACCTCCCATCCGTAATTTTCAAATCTACAATGGACATCGTGTGTACTATTTCTGTTGACTGTAATTATAAGAATATATTTTGGTCCAAAGATCTTTAGTACGTTGTCACTTGCCAGTGTGGAATGCTGATGCCCGTAAACCAGATGTCTCACTCGAGCAAAACAAGTTCGAGCCTAGTCCCTTGGGCGCTTGATGCGGCCATGCGGCTGAACTAGCAGGCTACCTTCCATCTCGAACTAAAGTTGAAGATGCCCTACTGAAAGCACCGGCAAACTATGATATGAAGTTGAAAATAAAAATCTTGTGATTGTTGCAGGAGAAAGCTCTCGTTGATCCCTTCCCGGTGCCGTTGGCAATCGTTGGAGGCAAATTTGATGTCTATCAGGTACTGAAGAGTTACACAGGTCGCACACAGACCTATCTACTCATTTGTTAGACAGCTGTACATTACACTGAATTATTCTATGAAATTTTAGGGTCCAAAACCGTCACATAAATGGGAACGTAGTGAAAACATTCGCCTATTTTTGCAGTTCAACAGTCATGGGCCCGCCATCTTGGATTATGACGTCAGTGAGTTGCCGTTTGTGTTTGGATTGTTGACCATCTATGGCCTGCAAATGGCGACTCACTGCCGTGGGCCCATGGATGCAGAAGTGCAAAAATGAGGAAACGTTTTCACTCCGTTCTCGTTTGTGCAACGGTTTTGGACCAAAAACATATTAGAAGGTAATTGAGTTTAACAAGTTTTTTCATTTTGCCTGCAAAGTGTGTTTCACTTCAGGATTCCTTTGAACACAAATCTTATCTCAAGTCCTTCTATTTTAATGAGTTGGTTGTTATGTATGCACAACAATCCACAAAAACATTTATTGCAGTTTAATTTTAATTCAGGTTACACTATATTGACCAAATTTTGACCAGCTATTATTGTTTTATGTTTGAGCTGGAAATTGATTGTTCAGGATAATGTTACGGTTAAAACTACTTTGGTGAAAAGGTTACATATATGCATTGCTATTTTATTTATTTTTCGTTTAAAAACAATTATATTAAATATTGTTTTTAAACTAAAAATAAATAAAAGGTTCTCAATAACCATTAAATATTGACCCAAAATAACGGTTTTACTATCACCACCGACTGCAGGACTTTGATCCCGAGAAACGCAAAATGATAAGCAGGGCACTGAGATTTGTTGCTCACACCAATGGCGCTCATCTTCAGGTTAGTAGCTGCACTCTAAGGCATCGTCAGTATCATAGCACTCCTTTACAATCATTAGCCATCATTTGCCATACTCTTACCCAGAGAAACACAAGATGATATAAAGCTACACGTAGGCTCTTTGATATAATGGCACTTATCTTCTGAGCCCAGTTGTTCGAAAGTGGGTTAAGCTTAACCCGGGGTTAATATTTTAACCTGCTCTTTGGTTTACTTCCTTGTAGACTGATTTGGGCTGACATGTTGGACTCATATAATTTAGTTTCTGAGTAACGTCAACACTACTTAGTAGGCACCGTTTTACTTATTCCTAAATGAAGAAATTTCCATTTGAAATATGGCCTAACCCTGGGTTAAAGGTAACCTACTTTCGAACAACCGGGCCCTGGGTAAAGAAGCACTGTCTGTGCCCAAGTATATTACGCGATACGACTTCGAGTAGCTACGGTCGAATATTTTGCTGATATGAGGTGCATTAACATTTTAAAATCGCTTTTACACTTTGTAATATAATCGCAATCGCAACATTCAGCTTGAAAGATTCGATATTACGAGCTATCACAAATGTTATTCATAAATAAATGAATCTGTCATTCATAACACAACCTGTACATATTGGCATTATGTGTCCAAAATCTACCACATTTTGAGGTAATAGCGAAAGAGATAAATTCAAACAGAAGCCAAACAGGCTACTGGTCGTCAGAAACAATACTGAATTTTTCGCGTTTCTCAAATAGCAGGATTTAAGTGAATGCTCGCACTAAAAATTTTATGCAATATTTTTTGTAGTTGTTTCAGAACTTGGATGGATGTACTCGATTATTCAGAAATTGCAGTCTGTTATCAGTTCTGTTTTCAAAATGTGTTAATCAATATCTCAGTTTTCCTTATTCCCAAACTTCACCTCCTGCGTGGAAACTGCAGTTCCATATTCTCATTCGAATACCTGGATACGTTTATTTCGAAAATCTGCAACGACATATTTTCCATCTGTCATGACGTCTAACGAGGACGGTCCTTTCAGGCAACCTAGCTCTTTGCCTCTTGCGCCAAACTTGCCAACGAACACGCCTTCGTTAGTGAACAATTGAACTCTATCATTGCAGGAATCAGCAACAACTAAACGGCCAGCTTTATCCACCGCCAAACCAAAAGGACGATCAAATTCACCGTTAAGAGACCCTTGGTTTCCAAAGGAGTATTGGTATCTTCCTCGTACGTTGTAGATCTTGATACACGCCTCGTCCTCTTCAGTTACATAATAATTGTTACCGTGGAATACACAGTCAATGGGATGGTCCAGCTTTCCATCTGTCCTGTCGCAAAATTTAAGTAAGAACTTTCCTTCCTTGGAAAATACTTGCACTCGTTGGTTGCCATAGTCTGTGACAATGATATTTCCATTGGGAGCCAATGACAGATCCAGCGGTGTATGTAGCCTTCCACGGCTACTTCCCTTGCTACCAATTGATCTAAGTACATTTCCATCTTTGCTGAACACTTGTATTCGGTGATTCTTTGTGTCGGCCACGATTATGTTATCATCTTTATCGCAAACGACTCCAGTCGGTTGTTGCAACTCGCCTTCTCCGGTTCCTTCCTTTCCGATTGTCCTAAGATACTTTCCTTCGTTGGTGAAGATTTGAATGTTGTTTCGTAGTTTGTCAGTTACTATGATTTCATCTTTGCTGTTAACGGCTACTCCCCAGGGTTTCTGGAATTCTCCCTTTCCCTCTCCTTCCCTTCCAAATTCGTAAAGACAAGTAAACTCTTGCATTTTTAAATCAAGGTTAAACGGACTCCCGGGTATTTCCGAGTTGTTGATTTTAATTTCCACCTGGTGTGTCTTGATTTCTGTTAGCAAGTAGTGCACTGTGTACGTTCCATCTTCATTGTCGTCCAAACTAGCCAGCTGCACTGGCACAAGTTCGTCCTGGTGTGTGATGTATACTTGAGGAGGGCTATGTGGGCAGTAAATGACTTTTCCATCTGCATTTCTAGTTGTCACAAGGAAATCCCCTGGCACCCCCACCAAGGCATTCTGCAGACCACTTCCTTCTGCTATAGAGTAGGGAGCTGGTGAATTCACTTTTATCGCAAAGGGGCTTCCGGAAATATCTTTACCAAGAATTTTGACTTGAATGTCATATTCCCCAGCTTCTAAAATTATGTAGGAGATAGTAAACGATGCATCCTGATTGTCATCCACTGAAAGAGGTTTTATAATCTCGCCTTCAGCACGAGGTTTAATTTCGACCACAGGGAGGAGCTCGCTTTTTCCTTCAGCCTGCTTGAGCTTTACTTCAAAATGTTCCTCTATTCCTAAAAGAGTTTCAGACTGAAGGGCGTGTACACTAGCTAAAGCGCATGTATCAAATGGGATAATATTGAGCGTAAATGGACAATCAAATATTTCCTGTCCCCCCACCTTGATTTCAATGTTATAATCGCCCGGACTTGTTATCAAGTACTTGATGGTGAACGTTCCGTCTTTATTGTCGTCTACAGTTGGTTGTATAGAATCATCTCTTTGCCGAGATTTTATATCTACTGTAGGTATAGGGGTGGAACATTCCGATCTGATTTGTCCTTTTGCAGTTGACTTAATGACAACACGAAACTCGCCTTCAATCTCGGCCATGCCTTCTCGAAGTCCTCGCCCGTCTGCAGCGACAGAATGTGTTTCCTTAACACTGTCTTTAGGTTCCTTTATACTGTCCGAAACATTCACTGCTTTCTCTGGTATCATTGGGCTGTCATTACTAAGTTTTTGGTCATGTTTGGACGCTTCGCAGTTGGAAGTTATTACGTAGTCGGCGGGTGTTTCTGGGCTTCGGTCGGTGGAAGTTTGCAAGCTGTCGCCGTTTTCGGATGAACCTCGCATGTTACCGGAGGATGCTCTCAGATTTTCGGTAGAAGCTCGCACATTTTCGGAAGATTCTCGCTCGTTTTCGGAAGATGTTCGCACATTTTCAGAAGAATCTCGCACGTTATCAGTGGATGAAGAAGTTCGAACTTTACCGGAGGATGCTCGCGCATTATCGGAAGATCCTCGCAAGTTTTCGGAAGAAGCTCGAACTTTACCGGAGGATGCTCGCACGTTATCGGAAGATCCTCGCAAGTTTTTGGAAGAAGTTCGAACTTTATCGGAGGATTCTCGCACGTTATCTCCACGGTCGATGGAAACTTGTGATTGATCGTCATTTTGCTTTAAGCCATCTTCAGCCGCGCTTGAATCATCCCGGGTAATTTTGGAGCCATCTTCAGCCGCGCTTGAATCATCCCGGGTAATTTTGGAGCCATCTTCAGATACTTGCACCCCATCTTTGGACACATTTGGAACAGTTTCATAAGTTTTGAGATCATCATTATCATCAGTTGTCTTTGCATTATTTGATTCATCACCACCGGATGACTGCAAATCTTTTGCATCGTCTGACACTGCCGAAACGGATCCAGTTATTTTATCACCACCCGATGCATTATGGGTAGCGTCTTTTGAGCTGACTATCAGAGTGAAAGGACTTCCAGGCACTTCTTCTTTATGTACCCGGATGTGTACATAATATGTTCCTGTTTCGGTGATGATATAATTGACAGCGAAAGTACCATTGTGGATATGTTCAACTATGGGTTCCTTCACTCGTCCTGCATCAGATTTGATTTCTACCTCAGGTTTCCCATAAACCAATTGATCTTCGGCTGTTTTTGTTGCTACAACAAACTGCATTTCGTCTCCTGCTGTTGCCTGATTAAGTGATTTACCTTCAGCTGTCGAATTGGGTGATTTTGTGACGGTCACCACTTGCCCAATATCGTAACTTTCCACATTTTCGACTTTTTCTTGATTGGGAATAAAAGCAGTGTAGAATTCAGCAGATAGGAATTCATTTGTCTTAGTACCTGTTAGTTGTTTAATTTGGTTTTCAACGTTTTGTTTTACGCAGAAAAGTTCAACATTTGTGCATTTCTGGCTAAGGCTCTCCAACAGATCAAGGAAGCCTTGGATTTTATTACGTTGAAGCAAAATACGAGTCTTCAATTTTTCAGGATTGTGGTCATCGTCTAACCTCATAATAAGCTTCTCTGTTTTCTCCTTGGATTCTGTTGACAGGGTTTCTGAAAAACTACGAATGTCTTGTTTTGTATATTCCAACCTCTTCTCGATAATCTGTTTCGATTCTTCCAATTTCTGACACTCTTCCGAATACTCTTCTACTTTGTCCTTTCCTTTTTTTACTAAGTCACTGATGTACGCTTTGACCTCAGCGGACGTTTCGTCGGTGACTGGAATCACATCATGATTCTGATGTTCAGCATCGACGCAAACTTGACAAACACAAGTTTGACAACTTTTGCAAAATTTCTTCAAAACCTCTTCTTTATCATGTTTCTGAGAACAAAATCCAGGGCGATTTATCAGAGCTTCGTAATCTTTATCTCCGAATTCCTGAGGAGCCAAAACGCGATGCTCCTTGTTTTCTTCACGATTATTATGGTCGTCAAGACATTTTGACGAACATAGAAATTTTGAGCACTCAAAGCAGTACTTACAATCTGTAGTCCCGACTTGACAACTGCAACATTCAATTTCGTGCGAATTTTTCCAGTTCTTTATAAAGTTTATGTCGATAAGGCTTTTAATATAGGCACTTGATGGCAAGAGTTTGAGATCTCTACCTTCTGGCATGTCAGTTTGTATTTTACAAATTGGGCATAATATACTTTCCCGACTCTGACCTTCCAGTCCATTTAAACATGCTAGGCAGAAGTTATGAAGGCAAGCAAGTTGTTTGGGGTTTTTAAGGAACCCTTCGCAAACCTGACACGTAACATGTTCCTCGACACTGCCTAACACTTCCGAAAGATTCATTATGTATCAGTGAACTCTAGTGTTTAGGAAATCTGAGAATCACAACTGATGATAGCTGAGAGCGTGGCCGTCAACCAATGTGAATATTTTTATTGATACCCTCGCTAGTGAAATAAACATTCATTAATTATGGAGAGAAACTCATAGAGCAGATAGAGATATGTAAGCTAATAAAATGTTTAATAGCGTGGGGTGTTTTGCAGAGTGCACCCAACACCATTTTAGTTACAGCTAGTTAATCACTTGGATGTGTTAACTATTAAATGAACGCAAAGTACATGTCAAACACTGATACATTTTAAAATAAGGTATCTAAAATTTGTTTATAAATAATCTATGGTTTGTGGGTTTTTTTCAAACATAAAAATTCAAGTCAGTTGACAATGCTTTGTTTGTTAAATTTTTATCCTAAAATGATTTTATTATAATATAATAATTAACACCGGCAGTTCAGAAAATATCCTTTTCAGTTCTTGTCGAAAAAAAATGAAAGTCATTGCAATTTATTCAAAACCATATGGATTATGTATTTCCATAACTTTTGTTATCAATTACTAGAACTGTTGGGTACTTTGTTAATATTTTGAAGTTATAATTCGCTTCCGCAGGTGATAATGCTAAACCTGTAACATTTCTAGTCAGCTGTGGTTAGCCAGTAATTGTGTTTCCCCATGAAACATAAACATCTTCAATACTTGACAAGTTCTCATATGACTATGTTACTTGCTCGTGTATAAACAAATTGTGGCAGGTCTCTTTGACTTTGTTCAAAAAACTGACATGCCGATTAATGTCAGTTTTAGGCCAGCGAGAAGCAACGTAAAAATATGGCTGTAATTAAACGTTGCTGTTACTTTTGTTACTCATATGTGGGTCATTCCGATCCAAGTTATTGATTTATTCACTTGAGTTGGATGCACTTATCTGCTTGTGTGATATACATAAACTGAAAGAGAGATAGGAAAACAATTGATTACGTTCTATTGTCACAGGACAAGCATGGCTTTAATAATTTAAGAACTACACAGCATAGTCAAAATAAAACGATCACAAACTTCTTCATCGCCATGTTTAGCATTTTAGAATAGCAATGTGAAAACCGAATAAGACTGTTGTCCCGCATAGTGCGTTCTGTAGCTTTTTAAAAGCTTAAAAGTAAAGGTGTGATCAAACGAGCCGACGTGAGCATGAACTGAAGTCTATAAAAGTTTGAACTCTCGTTCTCCGTCGGTTATGAACGTATAACTCTCGTGTGTTTTATCAAAATTGAGCATGTTCAAATATTCATGAAAACCGTCTTAACATTATCGACCCAAGCGTAACGGATGTAATAAGTACCCATCCATCCCGCGGGCAACCCTCGGGATTTGATGCAAGTTGATGATGATGTTGTTGATGATGCACGGTTATATAGAGATCATTTCGCTTGACCGTCAAAGATTGATCAGAACAAAATGCTTGCGTCAGCGAGTCACACGTCAATTCTCATCTCTGATTGGTTGCCAGAACTCAACCCTCGGATTTTATTGGTCAAAAAGCTGCTTTGACAATGCAATGACAATGTAAATGACAATGAGCTTTTGACAGTGAAGCGAAATCGTCTCTATTGTGTTGTTGGGGTGTGTTGTGTTACATTGTGTTGTGTTTTATTGGACTGTGTCGGATTGCAGTGGAATGCTTTACAGTACTTACATTGCCATTTTCAGTTTCGGTGTGGGTACTTGTTTCAACGACTTTGTTGGGATGTTTTATCCATGTGCATTGCTTCCCACCACAAGTAATTACGAATGCATATTCCACAAATGCGCTGAATACCAACATATAACATACAATTAGGTACCAGTCCACCGCTTTGACGTACGACACAACGGGCAGCGAGCCCTGCCCTACTCCAACTAGCAGTGTCGTCATTGTTAATACGGTCGTGATTCCGAGAGTCACCCGAGCTGGGGCCGAGGTCTTATCGATGTAGAAAGATAACCAAGAAATCGTGACGATCAGGATAGCAGGGATGTAGATTCTTATGAAATAATGGCCGATGCGACGCTCAAACAGAAACTGTATGTACAAGACGGAGAAGAGACCTTAGGAGACAAACAAACTGCGTTTGAATATTATTGCTCTTATCTCGGGGCATGAAATGAATTGGACATAATTAGCACAACTACAGCGGTAAAGTAAGTCAATTTTTGAGAAAAACATCGTTGTACAGCTGCAGGAACCAGACTGCAAATTGAAAAAACAACGCACTGTCTCTCTGCCATTCTGTCTGTCTGATTGTCTGTCTGTTTGTTTGTCTGTCTGTGTGTTTGTCTGTCTATCTGTCTATCTGTCTATCTGTCTGTCTGTCTGTCTGTCTGTCTGTCTGTCTGTCTATCTATCTGTCTGTCTGTCTGTCTGTTTGTCTGTTTGTCTGTTTGTCTGTCTGTCTATCTATCTGTCTGTTTGTTTGTTTGTTTGTTTGTCTGTTTGTCTGTCTGAGTGTCGGTCGGTCGGTCTGTGTGTGTATGTGTGTTCCCCCCCCCAGCTGCTTAAGATAAAACTGTCAATTATAAAACCAAACCCACTGATACACTTCACTGAAGCATTACCAAGCGGAAAGCAACCAATTAAAAACATCTTTGATTTTTCAAAAAGAAACTTCTATAATATCTTCATCAGCTGCGGGTATATGACGTTTGTTATTTCCCAGACAAACCTGTAGCGTAGGTTGCCGTCCTGTTAAATGTCTTGATCTTCGGCATTGCGAATTGCGCAACCTCGGTGATGTCAGATATGGTAAATTTTTTCTCGTGCCATTCATAGACCAGGTCTGCTGTCGTAAAGCCATCTGTGAATCAGAAACAAAGTTCTCATAGATATAACGGACATGCGTAGATGTACATTTGTTTTAAAATATCATCACCTGTCAGCATTTCAAAACTGAGTGAGATATCATAACTTCTCAACACATGGGTAAAACACAAAGTGTGACCATTCAAATGAAAGCTCTTGATGAGTACTATTAACCC
>JANVCH010071643.1:0-10070 GCA_025505405.1 Epizoanthus rinbou | reverse complement strand
TTGTCAGCAAAACGTTTGAAAAATATGCACACTGATAGTTAAACCAGTTCCATTTTGAATGAAATTTTAAAATTACTTAGACTTAAATATCACTTTTTAGTACCATTACATTACCCAGGCCCCGGTTGCTCGAAAGTTGGTTAACGCTAACCAATGGTTACCCCAAACCCCAAATTTTAACGTATAAACGGTGCCTATAACGTATTACTAAAATATTCCTCAGAAACACAATTACGTAAACCCGACCTAAAACTTTGTAAAACCCCAAATCAATCAATAAGGAAGTAAACCCAATCGTGAGTTAAAATCTTAACCAATACCATTAGTTAACGTTAACCAACTTTCGAGCGACCGGGCCCAGATGGCCCATACTTTTCAAAAATGGCCCATTACTTTTGAAACTATGGGGCCATTGGCCCACTGGTCATGTCAGCCTTCCCAATCCCTGAACTGTGTCTAATACAAGTATGGTAGGTAGCTTGATCATATTGTTTATTTGGATCTCTTCCTTAATATACAATATTGTAATTTTATACATTACATGCATCTTTCTGTACTTCCGTCAAACGGTTCCGTTTCCATACATTTGTTGTAAACCTGGTCCCAGTTGTTCAAAGAGTGGATACATGTAGCCCTATCTGGCAGATAAAATGGGCTATTTGTAAGTAGTGAACACTTATCTGCTGGATAAGGATTTATCCACTGATAGCGCTAGTACTATCCACTCTTTGAACAACTGGGGCCTGAAGGGTACCCTAGGCCTTGCACTGAGAACCTGGACAAAAACCCGGAAGAATCAGGAAAACCATGTTTTCCAGGATTTCCGGAAATTTATTCACCAGGTTTTCCAGGATAACCTGGAAGAAAAACCTAGAAAACTCGGAATTGCCAGGTTAACACAAAAATCCCGAAATATGATTTCTAGAAAAACCTGCTATTCCCGGAATGTTGAACCCTTCTTTCAAAAATCCGGAATATCCAGAAAATCTGGAAAACTTAATATTTTCACTGTTCTGTAGAAAGCATGAATTCCTGATCATAATAGGTAGACTTCCTTTTTGTCTTTCTTTCTTTTATTAACTATAAAGAAACACTTTCCCACACATTGTGTAATGATTTTTATACAACTTGGGGTTTCTCAGAGGAACTGATGTTCCCAGTACTATAATTATGTGTATTACCTGTTACAGGTGTTACAACAACAGTGTAACAAGTCTATGCTACAGCTGCTGCAAAAATATAAAATTGTCACAAATAGTGAAGTGAAATGTGAGGGTAAGCCATTGTGGTAGCTGTCACGATTTCTTGTGTACATGTGCAACCATGTGTGACTGTGTACAGCTGTCTCTGCATCTCGCATAGGAAATTCCAGCAAATGCAAATTTGCAGTTGAGTATTTTTATCTGTGCAGATGCAGTCATCATATCTTAACCTAAAATCTCTTTGTTGTATACACATGTGCAACCATGTGAGCATGTGTGACTATATATGCAAGTGTCTGCTAGCGCACATATGCAAATTAAAGTATATGACAGAGCTCATCAGATGCCAGAATACATGGCCAACTGTCAGCGGAAATTTGTTATCATGATTGAAACTCAATGTTAACTTAATTGTTACGAAAACAAATGCTGAAAACCCTGATGCTGCATCAAAATATCCATTTACAATGTCCTCGTAGTACTTGCTACAAATATTATATTGTATAATTAAGAATTTATAGTGTTCCAGGCAACAAATTAGGCCTTGATTTCTTGTCATACCCAAATGTCCCACAGTACACGCCACCACTATACACTGTACATGTAGCTACATTTTTCACTACTCTACTATATACAGTATGTACACCAACCTGAGTGCTTTTTTGTATTTTCTTCTTGCCATTTCATAATTCTTCAGTTTGAATTGTTGATTTCCAATCTCTTTTAACTTCTCTGCAACATCAGCGACACTTCCAAACTGTGGATAATAAATTAATGCACACTTAACATCAAATTTGTATAATTACGATTTTATTAATTTACTGGCCGAGTAATGTTATGTGGCATCATGTGTCAGAGCTTTAACTTATTCTTGTACATGTCTTGAACAATCTCAATCCATTCATTATATACATGTACATATACATAAGTGCAAATACTTTGTCAACACTTTTCAAATGGTATGAAAGTTGCATACTCATTCATTTTAAGAAACAACTAAACACCAAACACTCCTGCTCATCAAGACAAACAAAATGAGTAGTCATTTTATGGGTTTTCATCAATTGCTTTAAAATTTAGGACAGTTTTGGTTTTAGCAAAATTGTCTTCAGCAGGACAAGGGTTAAATCTATGATAACACATCATCTGATCACTGAATTAGATATTTTTGTTTTTGTTAAATGCACTCACATTGGAGAAGTCAATGTCAGCATCGCCAGGCCAGTCAGCATAAGTATCTCCTGTCCCATCCTTCACTGGTATGCCATCGTTCTCACCAGGCTGTAGTTCCCCGCAGTACTCTATAAAACAAGGCTATATACATAATGGAACAGTAAGTTTTCGGTTCTGATGGTCAATCAATCAATCTTAAATCAATCAACCAATCAATCAATCAAACTTTATTTAGAGACGGGGGGTAAATTACACTAAATAGTACAATTTACAAAGCTAAAAACGAATTAAATTATAATATATTAATTTTACAATGGTAAAATAATAAGTAATCTGAAATGTAGGAAACTGCTTAAATTGTTTTTGAAAGGAACAAAAGTACTTAATATAAAAAGACTGTTTAGAAGTATTAATCAAGACGTACTGTAGAAGATCTTAGTTTTAAAATTGGCAGACTTTCGTTTAGCTTCCCTTTCAACGTTGAAATACTATAAATTAAGCTCCAGCTAGCTTTTCTTTATCAATTAGTCCTCTTTCCTAGTAAGGTCACTCCAGTTTCTAACACTTACCCCTCTCTTTTTTTAGTTGACATACATTTGTACATTATTTTGTATAGTTTTAATAGTTGGTATCTAACTTTTGGTAAGCCAAACTCATACCTTGACTGGCTGACTGTCATCAACTTCAGTGTCTTCCAACTCTCGTACAACATTCATTCCCTTGATAACCTTTCCAAACACAACATGCTTTCCATCCAAATGTGGTGTGGGTACAGTAGTGATAAAGAACTGTGAACCGTTTGTATTGGCTCCTGAGTTTGCCATGGATAGCAGTCCAGCTTTTTTGTGCTGTTGGACAATAAATAAGTTTATAGGTAAACATTATTATGCAGACAAAATTAGCAACTATATTGCTAGGAAAGGAGATACTTAAATAACATTTGGGTGAGGTGGGTGTGAGTGAAAATCTGTCCTGGGGCTCAAACTCTGATCTTATTAATGAGACAATTTGAAAACTAAATAATCTTTCAGTAACCTGTTCATGAACTGAAGCAAAAAAACATGTCCCCCATTGATTAAATTAATTTTATTAATTTTAATTTAAAGCAAATATATAATTTTCTCTAACTAGCTTAATACTGTGGTGATCCACTTGTAAATGACCCCCCCTACCCCCATTGTTTTCTCTGCAATAAAGGGAACAGGAACTGATTGATGTACATCACTGTACGTATACCCAATTCAAAACTACAAGTTAGTAAAGAAAACTACCCTGTTTATGAATATAAGTTCTAAATGAATATCCTGCAAACATTTCGTAAGCAAGGGAAAAGCCAATATATATATATAACTGAAAACTCTTAACATTACCTGAGTTGGTCTGTGTAGGAAAGTATTTTGCCCTCAGCCTTTTGCACAGATCTCACTTTGCCCGATCTGTACAGTCAAGCCCTCGGGCAAAATATTCTCCCATACACATCTCCCACTCAGTTATTAAGATCGAGATGATTTTATAATTAATCAATTATTAGAATCCAACTGATTATTGGTAACATAAATGATCCACAACAGTTGATAGCAAATTTACATGTTTACAAGACAGTACTGTAGTTCACTCCTGAAGGCAACTGAGAAGCAGCAAACTCGGTATATATATATGCACATAGGATAATGGTGTAAACCCAAACATTAGGTGCTTACTTTAAATTTAAAGTTTTCATCATCAAATTTTGCACCGTAGATCGATTCACCACCAGTTCCATTCATATTTGAGAAGTCTCCGCCTTGTATCATAAAGCCTCTGATAACTGAACGACAAGGAGAAATTGATCAGTATTACCGTAGTTGAGCTGTCACAGTTGCTGTCAAAGTAAGTTCATATTTGAAGAGTTACTTTATAACACTGTTTCGACTCATCTTCAGCTCTGTAAGTACATCGGTATATAATTACAACAATGCTTACTTGTGACACTTTAATGCATCAGACCAGTTACTGCTCAGCTGGAGGGAGGGGGAGAGATTGGGCATAAGAGGGGAATTTGAACTCAGACAAGATGTTTTGTTCAAATGCCTCACCCTTGGGCATTTTGGCACTGCTCAATACTGTCTCTTATTTTGCTTTTAAAAATATTGTCCAAATTGCACTAAAAGTGGGCAAAAGCCCAACCATGAGCAAAATTGTGATGATTATTCCCCTATGTACACCCACTCTCCCCCCCCCCTTCGAACTTAACACTGATATTTGCATTACTTGTTTTCTACATGACTGTACTGTCTTTTCTCTGTGTCATTCAATCGGTTTGTATGTCTGTTTACAATGTATATGTGGGTCTTTGTCCCAGGGGGGGGGTACTCACTCCATGTTTGGGTAGGGGTGTGCCCGCTGGAACGAAGAAATTCAGACCCCATTCTAGAGTAAATTATCTCCATTTTGATATCCCATGATAGAAAAAAATCAACTTTCCAGGACCTAAAAGTACTAAATTTCTAAAAATCGCTACCCTGTTTTAGAAATGGATCAAAATTTTGCACGAAATTATATCCCATTCTAAAATAAAATCCTAAAATTCATACCCCGTTTGGCAGCACATGTACATGTACCCGTATAGCCAATGTAGGGGAGTATGCCCATTCCCCCTTCCCTGGAGTCTTTGTAACAAACTAGCCTAACTTGTTGCAGTCTAGATAGTATATTAATTTATTTATTTTGTTGCAAATTTTGTTCATATGTTTAACCCTCAGTTGTGATATATAACTATAAGGAGGGATGGTGCTACTAAGATCCCCCTAGATGTTTTAATTTGGACCTTAAATTTTTGCCATTCATTCTTGTGCTATAAGCTTTTTAGCAGCTAACTGTAGCTACATAGACATGTTTGGCACTAACAGATTATGTTAGCACTTATAATTGATATGGAATAAATTATGAAAGTTAGATAACTTTGTGTACTTTTTTACAAACTTAGGGTCGTTCGTTTGGCACTATTCTGGAATAAGAATAGACGGAATAAACATTCATTTGGGAGCTATTCCTATTCCAGAATACTTGGAATACATTCTGTCTATTCAGAATGTATTCTGTGTATTCCTATTCCGGAATAAGAATATCCCAAACGAATGCGCCCTAAGATGGCTCTGAACTCATTACTGTTTGTTCTTTGTTAGCTGTTTCAAGGTTCTAGCCTCTAATAATTTTTACAGAAAATTAGCAAAAATTTCACAATTTAATCGATAAATTGAAAACAACAATTATAACTAATTATTATTATTGTCATAGAAATTATTAACTAAAGTCAAATGTAGACTACTTGAATGTCAAATAGATCACAAAAATCATGGGAGGGTCCAAATTATAGGGTAAAAAGGGTTATTACTGCACAAGTTTACATAATAAATATTCAGATTATGGATTTGTTAATAATTATATATACTTGATAAATATCTTCATGAGTCTTGGAGACAAACTGCTTCTCCCTGTTCCCTACAGTATGTAAGTATTAAATATGTCACTTACTTCTGTGAAAAGGACATCCTTTATAATGTAATGGTTTTTTAGTAGTTGGACCAAGTCCTTTCTCCCCGGTGCAAAGAGCTCGGAAATTTTCTGTTGTCTTGGGGCAGGCCTTTGTAAACAGCTCAAAGACAATGCGGCCAACTGCAATGGAAATCCATTTCATGATGAATTATATATTGGATTCACACATGTTGATCTGATTACTTGTACCAAATATTTGTATACATGTATGGTCATGTATATAATTGAACATTTCTGTACTTCTGCTCTGCCTGGTTTTTCAAGGGCCACTGCATGACCATCAATAAATATTTACGGGACCCTTCAAGGGGGCTGCTGATGTCGCATGTCACACCAAAAATATTGTAAATGTCGCCTCAAAAACAAGGAAAGTAAAACACAAATGTCGCTGTCGGCTTTTATCAATTGTACTCAGCAAACTCCTGTCGTTTGTCGTTATTTATCAAGACGTCTGTCGCCTGTTTCTGGTGCAATGTTGCTTGTCGCTTGTACCCCTTGGTGGGCCCCAGTTGTTATGACTTATCACAGTCCTGTACTCCCATTTGCATATAGATTTGAGAGAATGCGTGATTTGATCTCTACAGTTTTACAAGACAGTACACCAAGCCAGAGTTAATTGGTGCAAGACATTTTGACATAGTGTAGTGTGTTACAAGTAGCCAATTAGATATGTGTCCTCTGGTCTTAGTGTGCTCGACCATTATGACAGAGCATGTCATTAGTGCTTTATCAGAAGTCTGTCAATCGTACATCTTTCTGACTGGCTACTTGTAACCACATTGTCCTCAAAACTTGTACATCAAATTCATGTGCTACATTTTGGTAATTAGGATTTCATGGCAGCCGTCTTGGATTTTTTATGACATCAGAATATTAGTTAAATTGATTTAACATCAATTATAACACCAGAATTGGCCTTAACTGAGCTAAATCTGTAAAAACAGTTTAAGTAAATTATAAGTTTAAGAAAAAGGTCAATCACGGTTGCCATGACAACAGAATTGCTTTATATCTATAGATGAGTGGCACATCAAATTGTACACTGACTCATAAATTTTGGGAAAAGTCAAGAAATTTCATGTTGAAAGCATTTCCTGTTTAGGAATAGCAAAACAAAATGACCCAGGGACACTGATTTTCTCCAGTGTTAAGTTTTGTGTAATAGCCAGACATGGCAGACATTCCCATGAAGATGTTAGTGAGGGATCATAAATTTGTATCATGGTGTTTTTAAAATGTTAACAAGCCCCTTTCAGTAGTAGAAACTTTCAAGCCCACTCGTGGTATGCTGTGTACAGCCATAATTTTCCCGACCACACACACCCAAATAAATGAAAGACTGTTCAGGGAGCAGGTCAAACATGCTTCAGATAGGGACCAAACCTTTTCATCAGTCTGTTATTGTATGGTACCACCCCCATTTGCACACAAATGTTTGACCACCTGCTGAGGGCCTAAAATGAACATTCAATGCAGTTACTTCTAGATTTTATTATTAAGCTTAGCAGAAAATATTAAAGAACAAAATAATTTAATATTCATAATTTATTGAGCTTTAGCTCCAGAGGAGACAGAAAGCAGCACACCCCACATCCCTCGCCCACCACTAGAGAGCAGTAGCCCTTACCCCCTCCTCAACCACCAGAGAGCAGCAGCCCTTACCCCCTCCTCAACCACCAGAGAGCAGCAGCCCTTACCCCCTGAACTATCACCAGAGAGCAGCAGCCCTTGCCCCCTCCTCTACCACCAGAGAGCAGCAGCCCTTACCCCCTGACCTACCACCAAACAGCAGCAGCCCTTACTCCTACCCCTTCCACCAGATACTAATACAGCTTTGCATTTGTTTTATAGATTATTTCTAATTATTGCAAGTCTGATAGTTAGTGTGATATCTTCTGTACAACACCCATCCATCAATCGGAACGCAGTGTCTGTGTTAATGTTTACTTTGGTGAGTGGCAGGTTACTGTGGCCAGTACTGTTTGTACAGCTAGAACTAGCAACTAGAAGTACCAACTAGAAGTACCGACTAGAAGTACCGACTGGAAGTACCATCGGCAATACTAGTGCTACCTGGAAATATTTTCAACCCAACAATATACCAAATATATTTTGTAATGGGTCATATTTAACTAGGCCACATGTTCATCAGCTGTATGTTACACTGTAAATAAAGTAGATTATTATTAGTATTAATGGAAGAGAGGGTGGGATGTGGGAGAGAAGGGATGGGAAGTGGGAGAGAGGGGGTGGGAGATAGGACAGCAGGGGTTGGAGAGGGGAGAGATGAGGTAGAGGAGGGGAAGTTTAGAACACCCATACCACCACCCTAGAAAATCCAGAAAGTTGAAGTGATTTGAATGGAAATATATCAAACTGTTCTCATATGAATTACCAAATTTGCAAACTGTTTTATAATTAGTGTATAGAGCTTAGTAAGGAGACTTTAGACACATATCAGGTTAGTGGTCATTTACAAGCAAGATATTCATGACTGATGAGTTGGTCTACTCTCCCTCACAGGAAGTGATCATTCTTCTAATATTTATCATGGAATACATTATTCGCATGTGGTCAGCAGGCTGTCGTAGCTCCTATGTTGGCTGGAAAGGCAGACTAAAGTTTGCTGTGAAACCTTTTACAATTCTAGGTCAGTATAAGAATTACCATTGACCTAATCTGAATATGGCTGCCACTGCATGAAGTCGAGGTTAGTCAGTCTGTCACACCAGCAAGCTCGATGTCACCTGCTTCTAATTTTGTGGTTGTTGAGATTACCGCCAATATCTGTGCAAATGCGAATCGAAAACACTGAAATTTTGCAGGAAAACACTCCAATTATTGACTGACTAACCTCGATTTCATGTAACTTGGATATTTGTGAACTTTATTTGGCAATTGCTGCTTATTTCTGGCAAATCTTTAGTAAGTAAGTAAGTGTTTTATTAAATATATTTACGAAAAGTAAACAAATATTTACTTTATTTGATCTTTATTACTGGATGCGTGAGATTTGCTCAGCAATGCGTGACAGCATGAGATAACCCTCAAATGTGTGAGTCTTGTGCCCAATGCATGAGAGTTGACGTGACTGTGGAATGTGAGGATGTTTGTACTAGTAAAATGGCCTATTTGCTAAAATGAATCAGTGATCAGCAAGAAATTCCAGTGATTTACAGCACTAAAGTGGAATTGTTGTCATTTTCAGATTTGGCTGTAATTGTGGCATCAGTAGTTGTACTGGCAATGGCATCACCAGACATGGCGCATCAAAGTGCCATCAGGTACATTATTATAATTATGTGCATAATTATAGATACTATAATTATTATAATTAATTCTGAACACCAGTTGTTCCAGCTAGTAATTATATATTGCAATGTATAGCTATGTTAGAACAGAATATATTTTTTGTTTTGCTATGTAGTGCTTAGGAATTCTAACTCGTTAAAATGACGGACTTATAATTAATTTAAGGGTTTATTTATAAATTACATATGCAGTAATTAATGTTGATTAGTTGTGATGCAGCACTTGTGCTCCTTTGGCTGAGCAGGTGATAATAAGAATTGAGAAAATATCAACTTGCATAGATCTGACTCAACTGTCACCAGGCTGACTGCAGGTGATTTGTAGATTGGAACACACTTGTGGTCAGAACGTACAAATCAACAGATGAGTATAAGTCTTAGAATAAGTGTATATTAAATGTTTTGTGTGCTATATAAGGACTCAGGTCAACCTTTGATCTTTGTCTTTTGAACTGTAACTTTTGAAAGTTTCTTAACAAATGTCTTTATTTGTTGTTTTATTATAGAACTCTGTGAACTTGACATTCATGACATTTACAACTAATTATGTGTCATGGTTTAATTTATATATTTTACCTGTAAATGTTATTTACTTACATATTAAGTAGACAGGCTAGTAGAATAAGGAAATTATGGATTGATCAACTGAAAGGTTGATAATTATGCTACAAGACTTAACTGACATTTCAAGTGAACAATCAGAGCAAATTTAGTGAAGAAATGTTAAGAACTCTGAATAACATTAGAAAATTACCAAAATGTATATATGTATGTAGGTCACAATGCTTCTAAACCAGGCTTACGAGAACATGAGGAGACTAGTAACGAGAGCTCAGATCTATGTAATAAT
>JANVCH010071632.1:0-10072 GCA_025505405.1 Epizoanthus rinbou | reverse complement strand
TATACGTGTAAAATACCAACATGGCGGGCTGTGACAAAGGCGAATTAGGCACCAAAACGAGGCTATACGTGTAAAATTCCAACATGGCGGCCGTGTGACAAAGGCGAATCAACCAAACACAGAAGTTAGTACAAACACTGCACACCAAAAACATCCCCCCCGGCATTACTCGCCCGCACTTCCTAACCATTGGTTACCCCTAGTCATAATAGCTAAAGCTCAGCTTGACTTTCATTGTAAACTTCAACGGGGTGGTCGGCCGTCACTGTGGTTCTTTCCTATTGCGGTGCATAAGTTTCTACCTTAGTACCTGTTTGGTGTACATACACAATTGACCCAATTCCTTATGTACGTGGAGCCTTATGTGCTTGCGATTTGGTGGAACTTGGGCTGGGAGCGTTTTTGACCCCAATTTAGGCTTTTGTTATTTTTGAGTTCATTAGATAGAAAAGTGTGATTACTTACTTTAGCAGCACATACATTGAGCAGTTATTAGTCGTTGTTTGAAAATACTCAGCCGTATTCAATTTCGGGCAAAAACCATATATTAGCATAAATTGCAACTACATTACTCAAAAACGTGGACGAGGAACCCCATTTATTGTTGCATTCTTGGAGTACTCTTATTATGGACAACAAACGAGCAAAGGTTAACAAGAAATCAATGTTGGCTCCTACTTCGGAGGAATTTAATGACCTCGAATAAGTGACTAAACTAGGAAAACTCCACACAGTGTAATATTCGTGAAAAAACGAAGTGAGCGTTATAGAGACGATTTCGCTTGAGTGTCAATCTCATTGCCATTCGCATTGTCAAAGCAGCTTGTAGATCAATAAAATTCGAGAGTTGAGTACTGGCAACCAATCAGAGATGAGGATTTACGCGTGACTCGCTGGCGCGAGCATTTTGTTCTGATCAATCTTTGACAGTCAAGCGAAATGATCTCTATTGCAGTGAATGGAATCTTATACAATGTCATATATATGTTTGGTAATTATTTGTATTTAAACAACATTTCACAAATCCTTTCAGCACAGGTTGACTATCATCAAGTTTGATTGCTCAACGACATTTGCATTGCCATTTGTAGCATTTCCTCTTCTGTCATGTCTGAAAGATAAACATAAACATAAATTATAATTAATATGTATCAAGTAAAGACACTGATAATTATTGGGAAGAGGCCATGCAAGGTGTTTTGACCTTCCTGCGGGAACGTTTTTAGTGTTATCAACATTATTAGTTTTTGTGATAAGTGGAACAACTTTAAATACGAAATAAGAAAAACACAAGAAAAATGTTGAGAACCATGCGGATGAGCTAGATAATCATAAATCAAGTCAATGTTTAGAAAGAAAGCCGGGAGAGAAATCTCGTGCATCCACTCGCAAGCCCTTTTATAACATAAATGAAGAAAATGATAACATTTTTCGTGTGGAAATAAGTACATCAATTTCTAAAATTCTGCAATATTCTCATGTAAAGGCCGCCTGTCTTGATTAGCCCTTATGGTTATTACAGGTGGCCTGTACTCAACATTCAGTTATTAATTCTTTTATGTAATTTTCATTATTATTAGTAGAAGGTGCAAATAAAGTTGTTGTTGTTGTTGTTAAAGAAAAAACACACACAGAAAGAACTGGCGCAATCTGTGGAAGACTTTAATAATTCGTGGACAGAAGAAATGGTGAAGGATTGTAACAACGAGCTATTGGTAGCACAGTTCGACACGGAAATGGAGCCATGGTCAGTTAAAGAAAATATTGTGAATTGTGAAAATGTACATCACAAAAATGTTTTAACGAACAGCAGTACAGGGAACTTGTCTCACAATTGCAAAGTGACGCTGGCCATCGAATCTTTGCTGCATATATTTGTATTGCACTTCAACGATTCAAACACTTTTTCAGAATAAGTACAGTAGCTCTAGTTTATTCTGTGGTTCGAGACGGAAGATTTAAATGCACATCTGACAAGGTGTGAAGGGAATAATAATAATAATGATAATGATAATAATAATGATAATAATGATAATGATAATGATAATAATGATAATGATAATAATGATAATAATAATGATATAACAACAACAACAACAACAGATATTCCTGGAATGCGCATCTAAGTATCTTGATCTATATCTTCACCAGTACTGTAGAACAGCCTGCCCAACGACATTAGGAACGCTAATGTTTTATTATTGGGGAAAAGGGTCATTTTTATAGTCATTTTTTAATCTATTTGCGCGCATGCGACAAATAGCTTCTAAGTCAGCGCCTCGGTATTCTTTCTTTCTTTCACGGACTTGACAGAAATTTGGTACGTATCTGACAAACCATCCCAAGGGGGGAGGGGTGAATAAAGAGCGAGAAACACTGTGCCTTGCCATCATATACAGCAGTGCGTAATAATGAATACCACGATCGAAGGGAACTAGTATAAATTAGAGTAGTTACAAAATGTTCTGATGAGAAAAAGAAAAACAGTTGTGTCAAACGACAACTACGTATTTGAACACCCAGGACCGATTATTTAAACGAAGTTCAGACTCTAGCCAATGGTTATTTATTGTACCTTAGAACAAAAGATAGCCATGGGCTAGAGTTTAGACTTCCTTTAAATAATCGGCAAATTATGAAGTATGAAGTATGAGCATATGTTTTTCATACGATAACCGAATTTTCCACCCGCAGGCATTGAAAATGCACCATTTTTCAATAAACTGATTTCAAGGGCGTTGGTGCTCCAAACACGGCATTTCACATTTCACAAGAACTAAAACTCTTTGGAAACATTAATTTTGCTTTTCAACTATAGTTCACCAAGGTTTCCTCCTGAAAAAGTACATGTATCAAGAAATTGGACTGTTGAATTTTGTGCACAAGTTCTTGACATTTACTGTCAGTCACTCTTTAATGGTCATTTTATACATGAAGACATAAATACATGAATACCCGCACTGTCGATCCATGGGATTTCTGATTGTTTGAGGTTTGAACTTATGTTTATGCTGATGAAGCAAATGAAAACAATGATATGATTTGAAATCCTCCTATTATTGGAGGATATTTTCTGCATCTTCTTTGGATGTACTACGGTATTTCAATAGGGCTGGGCACATATTTGGATAAGCTTGAAGCCCAGAACCATTTTTGATGAAACCAAACACCATTTTTAGTTGATCCACCAGGTTCATTAACAAGATAACAGTACAGACAGGTTCCAGCTAGTTATTAAAATTACAGAATGTACTTGGAGAAAAATCCATTTGGTTAATTACTAACCAGTTAATAATTTATTTGGGTCATCAGTTGAATCACGCGAGTCGAGTACCATAATAGTACCAACATCCGTTGTATCTTCTGTTTCACCTGACTTTCCTTCTTGCTCTTTCTTTTGTCTGCAGGACAAATTGAATCAAGAGGTGGTAATATCCACAGCACATTTCAACATGAAACCTAACCTTGTTGTGTGGGCTAGCTGCAATAAATTATTTGTAATATTACTACACATTTCTAAAGGTTATTATATACATACTCACTGGATGATGGCAATGGAACTTTCTGATTGGCTATTCTACTACTAGGCTATCAGTTCATATCCAATTAATAAAGAATCCAAAATGGCTGAACAATTTTACACCAACAAAACAAGATTTCTTAATAAAGCAATCTTATAAACCATTAATAAACCAAGGCAAATTACAACAAAGTATAGAGGTACAAACGTTTCTTACAAGTATTTTGGTACGGCGAGTAAGTAAGAACCGATTGGCCCTCCAACAGCGTCAATTTATATCAACAAAACAACAAAGTTTTCACTAGTTGTTCACCTTACTATTGCAGGTGCATATTCTGTGATAAATACCATAGTAAATATCGGATACATGTAGTACAACAACCAGACCATTCATCCAGCAACACAGAGGTTCAGTTGCTGTAAACAGTATCACTGTTAGAAAAAGACACTGAAGATGGATCAGGAAGCCAGTTTCATCAATAGACAAAGTATAAGACACTTTTCTCCAAACAGATTGAGAACTTGTCGTCTTTTAAAATTCTTTCCTGGCTCTTGGATCCAGGATTCAGACCATTGAAGTGTGGTTTTCTAAGTCGGTTAGATTTCTGACTGCCAATCAGAAGGTCCCAGGTTCAATCCTCTGCTCGGTCTTATCGAAGGATTGTATTTGTGCAGTCTTCGTTCGCCACCCCATCTGTTGGTAGGGAAGTTAAGCCGTTGCTCTAGTTTTGACGTTCTTTCGGGAGACTTGCACTGGTGTTGTGGTCTGTCACCTCCTCTCGCAATATAAATTCAATAAAGTTAAAGTTAGCCCCATCGTACTTATCTACCAGATTTACTTTTGGATCAGCATTTCACAGTCGTACACAAGAAAATACTGGACATCCCACTGTGTAGAACTGCCACAGATCAGCGCAGAGGTTGTTTCTGTTCAGGGCAGTGCAACTGTGGCACAAGCTGCCGGACTGTCTAGAATAATCCATTTACATAAGGCACCGTGCTCTAGTGTGTCTGTCAACCGAAACTTCTGAAATATTTTAGAAATAGCCATCTGAGGGAAACACCACAGATTATTACGACATCGTTTCGAGGAAACTTGAGAGCCTAATAACTACGAGTTCAGCCATCTTTTGTCTGGCAACAAAGCTCATCATGTGACATGCAGAGGCTGCACAAAAGGTTGACAATTCCATGTATGTTGACGATGTCTTAGGCTCCCAATAAAAACAAGTAAAGATATTGCAAAATGGACCTTCAGAACATTCAGCCAAAGCAGGTTTTAAGTTGTGAAAATGGTTGTCAAATGAAGCATCAGTCATTTCATATCAGGCATACTTTCAAGTCACACAATTAATTAAAGAAGAAGCTCTACATTCCAAGTCAAATCACGGAAAGTAAGTGCATGACAAACCAATCAAGAGGAATGTCTTAAGTGTCATTGCAACCTTGTTTGACCCGCTGCAGTTTGTGTCACCCTTCACACTACGATCTAATATGCTAATGCAAGAGATATAATCAGCTGGTGCTGAATGAGACGAAGTTCTGCCAGAACATCGGAGAGACCAGCGGGAGAATTGGGTATCAGACCTTCAAGAGTTGTCTGCGTTTTAACCTGCGATCAGGCCTTCTTGGGGGAAGGGGGAAAACTACTGAATAAAGATAAGAGAGGGAAAGAAGGCCTGACACAAATCGCGCCAGACAGCTTTCTGCCCACTGACCTTTGATATCGCTTGTCACGCTTGGTCTGTCATAATTTAGCCAATCAACATTTAGTGAAAGTATAGCGACTGGATTGCTTGTAAATTTCGCGGCGAAAATTCTTACAGTCTAGACTGTATCAGCTCGTGCTATTGTTAAATAAACAATCAGAGATGACCTACAGAATCTGGAGGTAAAACATGCGGTTTGACGTGATTTGTGCCAGGCCTTCTTTACCTTCTCCCTTTCCCTCTCTTATTCTTTTCCGCCATTTCCCCCCAAGAAGGCTTGATTGCAGGTTATCTGCGTTTACAATACATATCCCTCGCTGCTTATGTAACCAAGCACGATAGAAACACAGTTTCATGTCGTTTTAGACGCCTCCGAAGATGCCTAATACCCAGCTGCTAATACCTCGTTTACCAATACTCTGGCAAAAGAGTCCTCAAAGAGTTCTGTTGCCCAGCTCAAAGACTCGAATTAATGATGCATTCTCCCATCTTGGCTTTCTGTTTGCATTCTGAAGACACGTTCTGTTGACACAATTATTTATTCGACTAATTTATCAAATGTGTGGTATTGGATCCGCAATCTGAGCAGAAACTTGTTGCAAATTTGTTGCAAACTGAATTGGAGAAGACACAAGAACAGTGACTGACTAGTGGCGCCATATTCCTAGGGATCTCAATCCAGCAGACTTGCCCACAAGGGGTACATCAGCTTAAGAAATGACTGAAAGTAAGTATTGGCTAGATGGCCCACAATTCCTGAAAGCTGATGAATCAAGCTGGCCTGAAAAACTGTTAAGTGTAAAAAGACCTAAAAAAAGGTAAAAAACCTAGACGTATCTGATTGATCTGAAAAGATAAGATCGAACACTGCATCTGTCCAGACACCATTTCGGCCACTTGGTGAGAGTCACAGCATGGTTTCGATGAATCCTGAACAATTTCCAGTTATCCAGCGTATCCATGGAGAAACGTTCTACACTATTTTCGCTGTGACAAGCACAAACCAATGCCTTTCCAATGCTGAGAATGAGAAGAAAATGTTGCAGTTGAATCCGCAGACAGATGACAATGGCATATTGAGAATAAATGGCCTTTTACGCTATGCAGATGACCTCTAACACGATGCAAATCTCTACTACTTAAAAACCACATCGTGACACGACCAGTATTAGTTGAAGTGCACAAACGACGCGGGCATGGACAGGTGTTGAACAACTTCCGACATAGTTGTGTACAAGATTCTGATCTGTCATAGGAAGATGGGCTATAAGAATTATTATCGAGGCATATTGTGGATACCTTTGGAGATTCCATTCAAAGCTGACTGGCCACATGCCTTTGACCGTATTGGTCTGGGTAGTGGTGATAGAGTTGGAACATGCGAGTATCTATGTCCAGTGTGACTGTGCCCTTTGGAGTATGCCGAACCAGAAGTCAAGAATGCTGATGGTGATTAAAGCTGCGAGGTTGCTGAGGTATCATCTCAGTGAGACAACAAGGAAAGGTCGGTCTAGTGTAACTGACCTTATCCAAACATCGAGAGGATAAATTGCACGATGGCGATGAGATATAGATTGATGCATCTTTATGATATTGATATATTATTGAAACACTTTGTTAGTCTAAAGCGTTTTTCAAATTGTTATATTTGAGAAATTCAAGTTCAACTGTATGGGATGAATACGTGAATATTAATGAGGGAGACATGTACCTGAATTGTTTTCTGCTGTTAGATCCATGCGCGCCACACTGTCTGCCTTTTTATGTCTACACATATGCACTATGCAAGAAAATGACTTGTTAGTCAGCGTTTTCTCTCAGCGAATGTAAACTGTACTTCATCTCATCGCTATCAACGCCAATTCTTTGTTATGCAGAGCCTCCTGTGATCCCGCCCTCCAGCACCTGCTATACTGCAGTCTTCCATGTAATGTTTTCTGTGGACAGTACTGTAGTTTTGAATAAAACGGGTTGTACCTGGTTTTATTTATAAAATATCGCAAAAGTTTTGTTAAAAACGTATTATATATAAAAACAGAAGAAAAGGACCGTCCACCAATAACCATGGTCAAGGAAATTGTATACAAGGCGGAATGTAAAGTTTCCATTGCAGCAACTTGCACTCTTCTTGGGTTTTGACAGATCAATATTTCTTTTTGGTTTGGGAATGCGTGAATGCACTTGTACAACCTTTTTCGAAATCACAAGCAACCGTCAAGAGTTATAAATAAAGAAAAACGTACAAGTACCTTGAAAAGTATTCCTCTCTTTTTCTTCTAACTTCGTCAAGATCAACAGACGTTTCTGTGGATGACAAAATTAAACAAAGTCAACTGAAAAAATACACTGTAACTAGCTATTTACTAATATCATGCTAGGTAACGCCATACATTCTTCTGCTAAAAAGTCACATTCTCCGATCAATATTATTTGAACTTTTAAAAATAGAATATACTGTCTGTCCTTTAATACCACTGCCAACAATGTGTTACTCACAGCAATATTCTATATTTTGTTATATCAGATGAATAAAACCATATCCCTCGATGATGCTCACATCATAAGATGTTTTCTTGTGAACTAGTATGTTCAAAGTAATGTGAATAGTCTTGTTTAGAGATTGAACCACATACAAAACTCTAATAGGCAGCTTCGCAGCCTGCAAGCAGGACCACTTGTTTGGAAGATCAGGAATATAGTCTCGTAGCATCCATTCCGGAAGGTTTCTCATTACTATGTGAACCTGTCTGTCTAACTCCTCTTCTGTGCTGCCAAAACTGGCCACGAATTTTCTAGAGAGCGTGTCATGAATGTCACATTTCTAAATACGCGTAGCATCATTCTTTGTAATCTAGGGGGTGCAGAAGCTAGTGGTTTCTTCTTGATCGATTCTGGAGGCTTGTGATCTGGGTCTATAGTGACTGAGCGGACATATATGTAGTGATAAAAATGTTCACACCCTAAAACATTTTGCATACATCTCCTTCTCAATTTGGGCATAATTATGTTCTGTGGTAGTTAGTGACTTAGATGCTTATGCCACAGCTTTCCCTTCTTGTAGCAATGTAGCCCCCAGAACTCTCTTTGAGGCATCTACGCGCTGTTGCTTCCTTATTGGCATCGGTAAACAATAATGTTTGTGCTTGACTGTCTTGTTGAGGTCATGAAGATGCCCACTGCATTTCCTTACTACAACCATTTAATTGACCCAGTTAGTGGGCTTCACTAACTTTCACAATGATGTCATTTTTCTCCAATCTGTGTAGCTCAGTTTTCAGACGGTCTTTCAAGGCTAGTGGAACCTTTTGTTCTGGGTGTATCACAGGTCGTATGTTCTCATCGAGCATAATCTTATATTCCCCAGGTCCCCCAGGGAACATCCCTATGCCTTTGAAGACGTCTGCATATTCTGCGAGCATGTTGCTAATGATGGGGGGGGGGGGGGATTCCCTGACAATTGGTTGTGTTGTATGTCTATGGCTAGTATTAAATCAATGAGGTTCAGGCTGAGGCAGGATTGGAGGCTTAGTACTGGTGGCGCATTCGTGTTTACAACATAGAATTGAAGCTGCTCTGACATGCATGTACCTTTGCGTTGGCATTCGGATCAGGTTGCCTTCCAAACTCAATGGTTGCCCACAATACACATATAGCTTATCAGGCTTTGTTGGCTTGAGAGGACGTGTGCCTTTAATTCGATCCACACACTTTGAAGGCGGTACGTTTACCTGTGCGACTGCATTTTGTTGAACCCCGGGTGCATTTCTTTGTTTTTGGAGATGATTGACTCGATGAATAAATCTGAAGAATCACTGTCACTTTCTTTCCGAATTATGTGCACCTCTCGTGAAGATCTGAAAATCCTTGAGAACTGATTCAATTTCTGACATTTATGACATTTCTTACCCTTGGCTGGACAATTATCAATGGTTTCATGCCAGTTTCCGCCACAATTTCCAAACATTTTCGGTCTGTCCATCTCTGATTTCTTTCGTTGCTCCCCCAGATCTGGTTTCTTTTGTTCTTCTTCTTTAACCGAGTGAATTTCTTTTTTTTCCCCATTGATTGGAACTGTGCTCTGGATAACTCATAATTACGGGTTATGTTGATGGCTTTCTCCAGAGCGAGTTTTGCTCAGTTTGCCAGCGGCGAGTTCGACGATGGAGATCCGATTGACGAGCAGTCTCTTTGTTCAATTACAAGAAGATAACTGTCACTCCTTAAGTAAAAAGTTCTTGTGATAGAATTTTGTTTTTTTACTATTTTTTGCATTGGTACGTATGTATTTAATTCAAAGCTGCTATACAGCAGCGAAACTACATGTTAATGCATTGTTTAAACATTGCATTTCTGGGATAGTACACGTACTATAAGAGCAATTATTGACTTTCGTATAGAGGCATCCGCTTTTTGCCTTAACAAATACATATTATTCTTAAAAAAAAGTTGAAGTAAATTTACCAAAAAACCAAGAGGCTGCTGCGCACAGCCTGTAGTCGTACAGCGTAGAAAGTTAGCTAGTTAAGAGGCTGTCTCTATAAAAGCGGTCCGGTCGCCGCGCGTTGAAAAAAAGGCATCTGTGCAAGTAATAAAATCAGCATACGTTTGTAAAAATATTCTAAAACGCCAAAGTTATCAGCGATCAAACTTGAAACCGGACTTACACCCACGGAGGCCTGGTTCGAGGTGCAATTTTCAGGCAACTTTCAAGACTCGGTACAGAAAAACTAATCCTAATCGAGAACTTGAAACTTTCCGAGTTTTCTTAAAATTTATTAGCGGACAATTTGATGTGCCAATCATAGCGTTAGATACTCCTCTGTTGCCATGGCAACCATGTTTA